>CAHIKZ030005464.1:600000-880000 GCA_903632075.3 Acanthosepion pharaonis | reverse complement strand
AAAACGTATAGCTGGCAACATTATTTTTCCGAAAACATTATCTGAAGCCTTGTTGTTGGATGTAGTTTATCGTCATACCCAGGACTCGGATGTAGTTTATCGTCATATGATACAGTTATGTACTATTTGAATAACTTAAGTTCCATTAATGTCAAATTATTAAGACATGTGCCTTACTGTTAAGCATTTGTAAATGTAACTAAAACCATTTAATACCAGAAATATCTGCAATGACATTAAGCAATGATAGACTATCTTGTAACACAGCAGAAGTCAAAAATTAGATCAATTGCCTATTAATATGAATTCAACAGGTGATAGAATTGGTTTATACTTTGATAAATAAAAATTAGCCATTAAGCTTATACCAATTTGCTTTTTATTTTGGAATTTGTTTAGGGTCAGGGTTAGCCCTTTATTGATAACGTGTAACCCAGTACAACCTGCCACATGGATGGGTCACTGGCGTTTAAACCAGCTCTCCCACAAGCTTACCTGCTGGTGAGGAGGGTGTTTATGTCATATCACAGGACAAAAAACAAGACTTGTCAAAGAGTGGATAAGCTTCTTATAGGAGCCAATGCCTATGTATATATTTTTTCAAATAGTTCTATTCCTGAAAGAATTACTTCTCTATCCCGAGCCAAAATACATGACTATAAAAATGAGAAAGAAAAATGGTTAACTTTATGAACTCATGTTATTTAAATATATATAACACATAAATTAATCCCCCCAAAATTAAAGCGAAATATTTATCTTTAAAAAACAATAATAAGTATGAAAATAATATTCATTATGAAAAAACATTTTTTTAGTTAACTTAGGGTATATTACTATTTTTAAATTAAAAGGAAAAAATGCCTACCGATAATAAGAAAGTACACACCAAAAAATGTTTGGTAAATTTTCATTTTAACACCCGAGCGCTAATATCCCTTCAATTTTTTCCCAAATAGTCTTATTTCCGTGCAAATGTATATGCTGAACTCAAATCAACAATTTTATTAGATATTAAAGAAACCTACCTTTTTGGATGTTAACGACCCGAAAAAAATCGGACTTTTTCCTGGTCTTTCGTCGGCCATTAGCGGCTTATTGATAAGTAATTCAGTGCTGAATTCTGTCGGTGGATGTATACAATTTGGGCCTATTTACTTCCTTCACAGTAATTCCTTGTAGTTCTTCAAAGAAGAAAGTTAACTTTCAAATTAGAGTTAGGTGTTTTTTTTTCTTTTGTTATTCTTTTATTTGTCGATGTTTACATATATTTGAAAGTTAACTTTATTCTCAAAATTAAGTAGAAAAAAAAATAAAATCGCTTTACGGAAACGCGTACTAATTTCTGAAAGAGAATGGTTCAGCAGTAAATGATGCTCGGGTGTTAAAATGAAATTTTACCAAATGTTTTTATTTAATTTAACAATGCATAAAATTTTTATTTTTTGATAAAAATACTTTATACCTGGCCGATATTAAAAATTAATGATATGAGATATAGATCATTATTTTTGTGTTATATATTCCAATATTACGAAGCTATTTTAATTTTTTTCAAGATTTAGTCAAATTTATCTTGAAATAGTCTCTTTTTAAAATTTTGTTGCCAATTTTAAAAGCAGGCGACTTTTTTTAACTTACCTATTCGTACTGTTGTTTTTTAATTTCATTTCTTCACAGCCTTCGGCGTTTTTTTAGGATTTTTAAGTTTATGCAATTTCTGTTTTGTTCGTTCTTGTCCTAGTAGTAATGTCGAAGCTGGAAAGAATGTCACAAAAATAGAGGAAGCAAGAATTATTTCAGATAAATATTTCGTTGTAAAAGGCAGAAATCACAGAAATCATTAAACGGTGTTAAACAACAATGAATCCCTTATGAAAAAAAGGAACAAATGAGCGTCTCCAAGTCAATGTCCACATTGAAACATGCGGGCACATTAAACTCTATTCGGGATCCCCCAAAATGCGAGGACCATCGTACACCTATTCTGGGGCAACCCTGACCACGTAAATCCGTCCTGTCTTCATTGTTTTTTTGTTTTTTTTACAATAAAAGATCAGGAATTAAGTAGACAGATAGATGTCGATAAACAAAATAAAAATATTTCATATAATAATTTAAAAATTATAATTATAGAATAAATATAATATTTAATAATAAATAATAAATATAATAAATTTAATAATAAATTTAAATAATTTATAACATTTCCACATCTCTCAATGGCAATTGCGATGACCTGAGTGAAAATAAACACAACAGCAACAGTAGTAAAAATTCTCAATTACTTAATTCTCGTATCAACGAGATACGACTAAAAAGATATATATTTGGCACCTGGCCACTCAACTGTTTATATAAAACTGGACGATGTTGCTAGGAAATTTGTCCCGGCTTTCCCGCATCAAAGGGTTGAGGTTAAAAATAGGGTTGAGGTTTAAAAATTTGCGAAAAAAACGCAAGTAAAACTGAAAACTAAAACATCAACATTAGAGCGGACAAACTCTCTCTTTTAGGCGCGTACGAATAAAGAAAAAAACTCCTGCTCGGTGAGTAACAACAAAAGAAGAAAGTGTTTATTTACAACATATACAGAAAAAAAGGTAAAGGGATAAAAGGACAATTAGGAGAGAAAGAAAGGGAAAAGAGAAAATGTTCTTAACTTAAAAAGGCTTGCTCAAAATATTTCTTTGAGCGCCTGAAGAGTTCTTTAAGCGATTAGATATTATTGTTAATGTTAAGGTTCAGATAGATACACTCAGTTCTTGTAGAGTTGGAAATTTGTTCGCAGATGAAGGAATCCTGCAATTGAGTGAGTCTTTTTTTTTTTTTGGTCAACGACAGAAGTCCAGTGGGCTCATCAGAAGGAGTGGCGAATGGATGCAGCTTTTTGGATTGGTCTTGAATATTGGACCGACGTTCGTTTTTGACAGCTCTTTTTAGTAGTTCTTCTTTGGTGAAAGAGGTGCTGGAGCTCCCTAATGTCGACCTCACAGACGGTGGGCAGAAATCTCACTGTCGAAATAGACAAGATTCTCCAAATTTATGGAGCTTTGGTAGGCTCCGATGGATCGGGAACTTTTCCCTCCAAAATCATTGTACAAATTTCCTGGCTTCTCTATTGGTCAGAAAACACATTCTTATCTCTGATAAGAATCAGGGCCCTGGGAGCCGGTTTCGAAGGTACTGAAAACAGGTTGAAGTGAAGAAACTGTGTGGTTTCTCCCAGACTGTATGGCTCCATGGAAAGAATAATGGTGGTGGAATTCCTTTTTATTTTCCAGCTCTCTCCTTAGTCAGAAAATATATTCTTATCTCTGATAAGAATGAAGGCCTTGGGAGCCGGTTTTGAAATTAAAAAGAGGTTGAAGTGAGGACAGAAAAAATAGCGAGAATGTGAACTTGTGAAATTGTTGTTCTGAAATTAAATTCCAACAAGGTATGTTTGCTTGTGAAAGTCCCCCATTAATGAGATCTTCCTTTTCTACTGTACATACTCCCTTTTCGTCTTTTGTCGACCGGACGGGTTTACGTGGTCAGTTGAAGAAGGGTTGCCCCAGAATAGGTGTACGATGGTCCTCGCATTTTGGGGGATGCCAGCGGAGTTACATCCTCCTTGGCTCCTTAAACCGGAATAAAAAGGTGATTTCGACCTTGACCTCTCGGTTGTGCTCTCTATATGCTGTTAACCCTTGGTAGAGACTAGCAAGTTACCTCTTCAGTTTACTTATATTACAAACCTAGTTGTAATATACTTCTAGACATTTTTAGGCATTAGTTTCCTTTCAGCTAATCTCGACTTATTTTTTTTTTATTATAGAGACTTTACTGTTAGCTTACCCAATTCTCTTACCGCAAGACAGTGACTTCTCACTAAATTTACGGTCGGCGACTGAAGCGGTTGGATACGCAGGCCCCTGGCCTTCGTTGGCCAGGGACGTCGATCAACGGGCTGCGTATTAAGTTACGCTCCCATTTTTTTTTGTCTGCCAACTTGACGATAGTTGGAAACTTTTCTTTCTCTCTCTTCTTCGCCTGCTACTCCTGGCTCCTTGGCCCTGTTCGACGCTCGGCATTCCGTCCTTACTGGCTGCCTGCACGTCGTCCATAACCTTTCCTGTACACAACGTTTGTAATTATTACGGGAGGTTACTAATATCGGACTCGACCGGCAACACGCAACGCCTACACTGGACCTTTGATATGCCCGAACAACGCCAGCTCCTCTTTCCTTCCCAACACGTCAAGTTGGCATCCCGGCCACGACCAACATCAACTGCAACAACCAACGGCGATCATCCCGGCAACGACCAACATCAACTTCAACTACAGCGATCACCTGCAACGACCAGCAGCGACCACCTGCATGACCAGCAGCGATCACCTGTAACGATCACCTGTAACAACCAACCTCGACCATCAATGCCTGCACCGGAGCATCTGCATCTCTACCGTTCCGACCACGTTTATTTCTTTTCTGTAATAAATTAGCATATATCATATATATTCTCGTTCTGTTGTTCTGTTGTTTCACCTTGTCAGATTTAACGTCTTCAAAAATGTTAGCGGGCCTCTTGTGACCTCATCACCCTTTTGTGATACGGGGGCGCGCGAGGGGTCCACTACAAAGGTGCCCGCATGTTTCAATGTAGGCATTGACTTGGTTGGAACCGGTGTTATCCAATATTGGTGTTCTCCAATGTTATTTTGTATTGGGTCCACTGAATACGCGGTGTCGTCAATTTCCATTTCTTCTGGTTCATTACCATTGGGTCAGCAAAGCAGGGGCTGCACGATCATGACACAGCCGATCATAGCTGTCCGTGTTGTCTGCGGGTACACGCTTAGCCATTTTGACGGCCATTGCTTTGTGGATAGTAAGCCGACGAAGTGCGTTTCTGTATTCCCCAATTTTTAAGGAAAGAGTCGTATTCTTGGGAGTCGAAAATTGGTCCCCCGTTGGAAGAAATTTCTTCAGGTGCACCATATGTGCAGAGCCAAGTTCTCAAGGTGTCGCCTGCTGCCCTGGCTTTTCCAGATTAAATTAGGGTAACTTCTACCCAACCTGTGTACAGAGCTGCATATATAACATAATTTCTACCGTGTACGTCGAAAAAGTCACTCATGATTTGTTGGAATGGGAACTCATAGTTAGATGACTCCTAAGGCTGCGACGGGGGTGATAGGTTTACATATCTGACATTGGGCATCTATCGGACGCTGGCATTCAAACCAGGCCAAAATAGGCGTTGTCTCGCATTTGCTAGCGTGGCATTTACACTATAGTGTGCAGAATGTAGGGATTCAAGTACTTCCACACGAAGTTTGTTAGATATAAGGATCGGTACTCGTTCGTCGCAGTACAATTCCTCGCACATGGGCCCATGAGAGGCCACCGACGGGAGGTCATTAGATTTGGGAAAACCAGTCCGTATATAGTTCGTCAGAGTCTGACAATCTTTATCAATGGCTGCCGCGGCAACGATCCTATCCCATGTGATAGCCCTCAATCTATGGTCACGCTCGTATTTGGACATAAATACAGCCTTGCTTGCACTGTCGATTGGTTCGTGTTCATCAATTGTAGTCGCCTCGTAGACTGACCGTCTTCGCTTCTGTTGTATATATACAGATGGTATTTAAGGACGTTCAGTCGAGTAATCTGATGGGATCCATGATGGTTAGCGGAAGGCGCAGTCGAGTGCAGCATTAAATTTTCTAGGGTGATATTCAATGCTGAATTTGTACATTAGTGTTGCTCCTTGAAATTAAAGAGACGTGAGTTTTTTTTATATTCTCGAGGGCCCGATCTGAGAACATTTTTATAAGTGGTTGATGGTCAACAGCCACTAGCAAATCTGAGCATTTCAATATAAACACCCGACATGATTCTAGCCCATCGACAAAAGTCAGTTTGTCACCTTCGACGGGTGCATAGCGGGATTTTTGCGTTGTTGGCCAGGCAAGATCCAACCAAAATAATTTTCTAGTGACCATCACCGAAATTTAGTTTTGCTTCGCCAGGGCAATTACAGTGTTTTTTGAAAAAGAAAATAACTCATTCCTGTTTTACCGTAAAATGGTAAAAAAATGCACATGTCGTTCTATTGATCTCGAAAAATCTTGACCCTGTCCTCAATTTTACAGTACGATTACTCGATTTGTCTCCTCAAAAACTTGGTCAGGTGTTTCGTCCCAATAAATAACAAGAGCTTTTATTTTAGATTAGATTTATTTAATATTTCCAATAAGCAAAAAAATACTTTGCTGCATTTCAAACCGAATTTTAAGTGTTCTAAAACAACAAACAAACAAACAGTGTGTCAAAAGGGGCGGTCTTCTCTTTGACACCACTATTATTTTAACTACCTTCACTCCTCGGCAATATTTATTCTTTTAAAAAACGATGATTAAAAATGTAATTATTAAAACTAAAGATATGATGAAAGTGAATTTACATTTTTTTTTAATTCTTCAGAACTTACAGTAAAAATATTAAACTATTTATTACATGGTTTATAACAAGAATTTTATATTTACAACATTCTGAAATCTAATACAATTCTGGGTACCTCCACAAAAGAAAAAAAAATAACGATACCTAAGGTTTAAAATGAATTTATTTATGAAAGTGAAGGGTTTACTCAGTTATTTTCTTCGTTGGTTTCACACCATCGGCTCTTATTAAGAACCCGGCAAAATCCACGTTATTCTCTGCAAAATGGAATTTATCAGGGTTAAGTATAACTCCGTTCTTCCCACAGTTGGTTATATATTCCATTGTGTGCCAGAACGAGCACTCTATAGAATCGTCCCCAAAGAGGCTATCGTCTAAGCTGGTCTTAAACACTCGGGTCCCCACGTTGAAAATCGACCTTGTGTCACAACCTGACGCAGTGGGGGGTTAAGGTAAATCTCGGGCTTTCCACTGCGGGATGGGGAAAAGGCTTTTTCCTTCCGGATTCTTCTAGAGGGATTGGCAGGCGAGTAGAAGTGGGTTCCCTTCGGAGTAGATGTGTGGTTGTAGTATCTGTTCCGTGCCGTAGTCCTTCTCTTCTCCCTTGCGTTCCCTCCCCCCCTCACTGCTGCGTGATATCTGTTACGTAGTGGCGGTATGGCCGGCCATGTCTAGCTTAGATGAGCTCTGACAAGCTATGACCAGCTAAGACCAGTTTGACAAGCTTTGACCAGCTCAGGCAAGCTATGACCAATTAAGAACAGCTTAGACAAGCTAAGGCCATCTTAGATCAGCGGCCTCTCGGATCCCCTCGTCAAAAACCGACCCTGTGCTACAACTTGACTCAGTAGGTGGGGAGGGGGGGGTAAATCTCGGACTCATATAGGTCATATAGAGGAAGTAGAAAGAAACTTCCGCCTTTACTCCTTCTTGTTTTGTTTTTATATCTTTCCCTTTTCACATCTTCCTACGTTGTTTTTCTACTGAATTTTATTTCTTCAATGAAAAGTGTTTGATTATTCTAGACGGCCAAATTACGAGCGATCCTCATATATTTTGTTAATGTATCGAATCCCGACACTCCAAATTTTAACATTCAACGAAAAACCGAGTAGAAGGATTCCTACACGCACACACAAGGGAGATACAAACTCAGAGAGACATCAAGAAAGAACTTAAATTTTGTACTGCATTTTGAAACAAACTTCCTTCATGAAAGATTACGTCAAACCTTTTCCGTTCAATATCTTTCTTAGAAAAACTTTTTTGTCTAATTTAAATTTAACCTTTATAGTAAAAGGCAGACAAGTTCACAGGTAAGGCTGTGGAATAATGTATTATTCCATCTACAACATTTTACGCGCGCGTGAGTTTCCTCCCTTTCTTCCACACTCACGTGTGCGCGCGCGCGTTTGACACCCCTTTCTGCCTCTTTCGGTCTAATACAGTAGTAACTGTTTTGTCGTCAGTCAAGCGACCTGCTAGTCATGTTTATGCAAATTAGATTTTTGAAATCTTCCCGCGAAATTTGTGACGTCAACGACAAACTTGTTTCAAAAAAGTTAGTTGTGATCCAGACTCGGACCTGGGCAGACTCATTTTTATCCATGTCAATATTTTAGGTTGACTGACGAAGGATATTCTACGAGACGATGCGAACACCAAATAATTAATTCCTCGTCCTTTAGGCTCGTCATTCAAAGTCCTTCTACGAGACGATGCGAACACCAAATAATTAATTCCTCGTCCTTTTTGGCTCGTCATTCAAAGTCCTTCTACGATATGATGCATCACCAAATAATTAATTCTTCGTCCCTTTTGGCTCGTCATTCAAAACTCTTCTACGAGACGATGCAACTCCAAGTATTAACTTTTCGTCCCTTTTGGCTCGTCATTCAAAATTCTTCTACGAGACGAAGTAACTCCAAATTAACTTTTCGTCCCTTTTGGCCTCGTCATAAATCTGTTTTGAACCAGTACAAAAAAAAAGAAAAAAAAATATATATACATAACATTTCACTCACATTAGCAAAAAACTCGCAGTGAGTATTTTTCCTTGTATGTATATTATCATGTACATTGACTTATCTGGAATATTCTTCTTCTTCAAGAACTTTTCCCGCCTTAGCCATCTTGTTTTCTATT
Source organism: Acanthosepion pharaonis (assembly GCA_903632075.3). Taxonomy (NCBI): domain Eukaryota; kingdom Metazoa; phylum Mollusca; class Cephalopoda; order Sepiida; family Sepiidae; genus Acanthosepion; species Acanthosepion pharaonis. The sequence continues at coordinate 871,398 of CAHIKZ030005464.1, read as the reverse complement.
TTGGCGCGGAACATTTTCATTGATCCCTACTACGGGATAAGTTACTTGTTTTTCCTGCATTTAATAAAAATTACTCTTGTTTAAATCCAGTCCTTTTATTCTGTCATTCTGTGTCGGCTATCTTAATATATTTTATTTTATGCACGTGTGGATTAACCACATTTCTTCGTAGTTCATTCACATTTTTATCTTTTTACTTTGCTTGTAGACTCGGTAGTTTAGCGTGGTGTCTGGCACAAGGCCACTTAGTAATAAACCAGCACTGCACCCTACCGGGCCTGCAACAAAGTTTAGTGACCCGAGACGTGAATTGAACACGCAATAATTTTGCAACCTTGCCAACATAATTCTGAGCAAGCTGAAATATAAACGTGCATAAATTCGATAGCCAGAATGACGTCTAATGACTCTGAAGAGTTGGCGAACATGACCGCCGCCGTCACTCCTTTTCCCCCCTTTCATGAAGGGAATATAAAGAACTGGTTCCTGCAAATGGAAGCTATTTTTACAGTCAGAAGGATTACAGACCAAAAAACAAAGTTTGGCCACGTGGTGGCGGTTTTGCCACCCGCCATTGTCGACGAGGTATCAGACTTCCTAGAAACCGTTCCTGAAGTAGAACCCTACGCCCGATTAAAAGAAGCGATCTTAAGGAGAATTGGCCGTACGGAGGAATCATTAATCCGGGAACTATTTAGCAACCCTAACTTGCGATGGCAGGACTCCCTCACAACTTCTTCGTTATATGAAAAGCCGACTCGGCAAAAAATACCATGGCTGACTCTATATTGAAAAGCTTGTGGCTGGACCGTCTCCCACCACCATTACCCAAATTTTGGCGCCTATGTCCGGGAACACCCCAATCGACCAGTTAGCGGACGCCGCTGACCGTATTTTCTCGCAACTGGATCATCAGACAACGCCAGTACACAGTGCTGAAGCGATTAGTGACCACAGGTCCTTGGGAAAAACAGTGGAGGATTTGCAGCGCCAAGTTAGAGATTTAACATTAGCTCTAGAAAGCTATGGTCGAAGCCGGTTCCCTTCCCGCCGGCGCTTCAGGAGTCGACCACGCTCGTCCAGTCGAAACAAGGATGCCACTTCTATGTGTTATTACCACCGCCGATTTGGGTCTGCAGCACATCACTGTACTAAACCGTGCAACTATACTGCGGTCGCGGAAAACAAGACCGCCAGCGAGTGAAAGCGACTAATCTCGCTGGCAAGGCATTTTCACCGAAGCTTAGTCGCCTTTTCTACGTGACGGATACACGTAATAATTTACGTTTTTTGGTTGACACCGGCGCTGCCATTAGTGTTTTACCCGTGCGTGATAAAGCACGTCAACAACCTTTTCAGCTCCGCTTACAAGCAGCAAATGGTTCCAGTATTAATACTTACGGTACGAAGTCCCTTACCCTAAACATAGGAATGCGACGAGACTTTACCTGGAATTTTACTGTTGCTGACGTCCAGATGCCGATATTGGGTGCCGATTTCCTGGCGCACTATGATCTAGCCGTTCGAATGAACAATCATTCCTTAACAGACAACTTAACAAGACTGTGCGTTCTTGGCACTTACTCTAAACTTACCACCACAGGTATCACCGTGGCAACTTGCCACAATAAAGAGTACTTAGACTTATTGAATCAGTACCAGGACCTCCTGCGTCCTGCTGGATCTATTGATTCAACTAAACATCAAACACAACACTTTATTAAGACCACTGGTCAACCTGTTTTTTCCCGTTCTCGTCGTCTAGCACCTAACAAATTAAAATTCGCAAAGAAAGCTTTCGACGACATGCTACGAGAGGGTGTTATTCGTCCGTCCGACAGTCCCTACGCTTCCCCTCTTCATTTGGTACCTAAACCAGGAAAGGAAGACTATAGAATTTGTGTGGATTATAGAAGGTTGATTTCCATTACCGTCCGGGATCGTTATCCAATTCCCCATCTCCACGATTTCGCTTCTGGTTTACAAGGCGCAAAGATTTTTACTAAAATAGATCTTGCAAAAGCATATTATCAGGTGCCAGTAGCTGCTGCTGATGTCCCAAAAACTGCTGGGACATTTGGTTTATTTGAATTTTTAAAAATGCCTTTCGGCCTTTGCAACGCAGCACAGACCTTCCAACGTCTTATGGACGAAGTTCTGCGTGGACTCCCCTTCGTTTTCGATTACATTGACGACATTCTGATAGCTAGTGAGGACGCTGCCTCGCATAAGCAACACCTACACGAAGTTCTTCAACGTTTGTCTCATTACGGATTCCGTCTAAACCTGGATAAATGTGTCTTCGGATCAGACCATATAGAATTTTTAGGACATCATGTCGATGCAAATGGAATTGCCCCTATAACTGAAAAGATTAAAGCTATCACTGAGTTTCCCGTCCCTGTTTCCATCAAACAGTTGAGACGCTTTATAGGGATGATCAACTTCTATCGGAGATTCATTCCGAACTGTTCTAACATTCTGACTCCCCTTACCAACTTATTACAGAAGAAGAATAAGACTATTATACTTGAGAATGAAGCCTTGGACGCCTTTCGAGCAGCTAAAACCGCTCTAGGCAATTTTTCTAAGCTCAGTTTCTTAGAGGACGACCCTCAATCGGATATCTACCTGACCACTGACGCTAGCGAAACATCAATAGGCGCGGTCATTGAACAAGTCAGTCCTTCTCAACATAAACCCATAGCGTTCTTTTCCGCTAAACTTTCTCCTGCCCAGTCACGCTACAGTACCTTTTCTCGTGAACTGTTGGATATTTTTCGTGCTGTTAAGCATTTCAGACACCTCCTCGAAGGTAGGTCCTTCGTTATCTTTACGGACCACAAACCTTTAACGTCCATTATGTCCACCAATTCGGACAAATACACTTCGAGGGAAATCAGATACCTGGACTATATATCTCAATTTACTACTGATATTAGATACATTAAGGGTTCGGATAACACTGTTGCCGATACCCTATCTCGTACTGAGATGTTCGTCGTGCATACTGATGCACTCAGTCAAGATTTGATCGCCGACGAACAGGAAGCGGACATAACTCTGAAGCATGTGTTATCCGACACTTCTTTGGACCTTCAGAGATGTCCAGCTCCTTTTAGTAACAAAGTACTATACTGTGATGTTAAATCCAAATCCCCAAGACCTTATGTTCCTCCGTCTCTTCGTAGACAGGTTTTTGACCACCTACACGGACTCTCACACCCTAGCAAAAGAGCCACAGTTAAATTAATTTCGGACCGTTTCGTTTGGCCGAATATGAACGTTCACATTCGCGAATGGGTCAATACATGTTTACAATGTCAGAAGTGTAAGGTGCATAGACACAAAATCTCCTGTGGGCACTTTCAGCGAGCCTGATGCTCGTTTTACTAATATACACCTGGACTTAGTTGGGCCCCTACCAACCTGCCATGGTTATTCCTACCTTTTAACTATAGTGGATCGTTTTTCCCGATGGCCTACTGCCATCCCTGTCAAAGATACCACTGCTGTGACTGTCGCAAAAGCTATTTTATGCGACTGGATTTCGATTTTTGGGACTCCTAAAGTGGTTACTACAGATAGAGGAGCACAGTTCCAGTCGTGTCTTTTCAAGGAATTCACTGAACTCCTTGGTGCAAAGCATATACGTACTACAGCGTATCACCCCTGTGCTAATGGTCTGGTGGAACGATTTCATCGCACCCTTAAGGCTTCGCTATCAACGAAGCATGAGAATAATAATTGGGTCGATGAATTACCCCTCATCCTTCTATCGTTAAGAAATATTCTTAAGGATGATTTGAAATGCTCCCCTGCAGAGCTTGTATTCGGTACTTCGTTATCATTACCCGGCCAATATTTCTCACCAGCTGTGACCACACCCCCAGTTTCTTCCTCTTTTATTCAAGACTTACGCCTTAAAATGGCAAACTTATGCTATACACCACCGCGGCACTGCCCGAGTGATATATATTTACCGCACCAGCTCAAGGACTGCGAGTTTGTATTTGTACGTAACGACTCTGTTAAGCGGCTTCTTACGCCGGCCTACACAGGCCCATACCGCGTTCTTAAACGCGCGGACAAATATTTCCAAATACGAAAAGGTATTCAAACCGACAACGTTTCGATAGATCGGTTGAAGCCTGCTTTTATAGAAAAACCGTCGTCTCATACTACTTCCCAATCAACTCCGCAAGTTCAGGAGAAATTCAAGACACCTGTTTCTCTCGACAAGCCTAAGTATACCAGCTCTGGTCGAAAAGTCACCTTTCCAAAGAAATTTGAAACATTCTATTATTATTAGTTAAATGTCTGCGACATTTAATCCAGGGACGGGGCTGTGTGGAATAATGTATTATTCCATCTACAACATTTTACGCGCGCGTGAGTTTCCTCCCTTTCTTCCACACTCACGTGTGCGCACGCGCGTTTGACACCCCTTTCTGCCTCTTTCGGTCTAATACAGTAGTAACTGTTTTGTCGTCAGTCAAGCGACCTGCTAGTCATGTTTATGCAAATTAGATTTTTGAAATCTTCCCGCGAAATTTGTGACGTCAACGACAAACTTGTTTCAAAAAAGTTAGTTGTGATCCAGACTCGGACCTGGGCAGACTCATTTTTATCCATGTCAATATTTTAGGTTGACTGACGAAGGATATTCTACGAGACGATGCGAACACCAAATAATTAATTCCTCGTCCTTTAGGCTCGTCATTCAAAGTCCTTCTACGAGACGATGCGAACACCAAATAATTAATTCCTCGTCCTTTTTTGGCTCGTCATTCAAAGTCCTTCTACGAGATGATGCATCACCAAATAATTAATTCTTCGTCCCTTTTGGCTCGTCATTCAAAACTCTTCTACGAGACGATGCAACTCCAAGTATTAACTTTTCGTCCCTTTTGGCTCGTCATTCAAAATTCTTCTACGAGACGAAGTAACTCCAAGTATTAACTTTTCGTCCCTTTTGGCCTCGTCATAAATCTGTTTTGAACCAGTACAAAAAAAAGGAAAAAAAAATATATATACATAACATTTCACTCACATTAGCAAAAAACTCGCAGTGAGCATTTTTCCTTGTATGTATATTATCATGTACATTGACTTATCTGGAATATTCTTCTTCTTCAAGAACTTTTCCCGCCTTAGCCATCTTGTTTTCTATTTTGGCGCGGAACATTTTCATTGATCCCTACTACGGGATAAGTTACTTGTTTTTCCTGCATTTAATAAAAATTACTCTTGTTTAAATCCAGTCCTTTTATTCTGTCATTCTGTGTCGGCTATCTTAATATATTTTATTTTATGCACGTGTGGATTAACCACATTTCTTCGTAGTTCATTCACACATTTTTATCTTTTTACTTTGCTTGTAGACTCGGTAGTTTAGCGTGGTGTTTGGCACAAGGCCACTTAGTAATAAACCAGCACTGCACCCTACCGGGCCTGCAATAAGGCTACAGCAGAGCGTGGTTGCAGTTGAGTAAAACCAATATATAGAGTGGGTTTATTATTAATATCAGCGATACAATCTCTGAACGGCCATGTAAATTGAATCACTACATTGTTTTTTAGTTGTGTGGTTGTAGGGTTATTAGAGGCTATGAGGTCAATTGTTTTAAATTTTCTCCCGAAACTAAAGCTACTATACGAAGCTTAGAACGGCTCATTATCAAACATAATAGACATTCGTTGTCTGTTATATTTAACAATATATTTGAATAATGATCTGCTGCCCCAATACACTATATATATATATATATATATATATATATATATATATATATATATAGATAGATAGATAGATAGATAGATAGATAGATAGATAGATAGATGCACACACAAACAAACACATGTTTAGCTAAATTCACCTGATGCTGTCTGTTTAATCTTTATTTATGTTTCTAATCTTTGTGGATAAACACTCCAAAGTTCATGTTTTTGTTGGTCACGTTCATACAATATTTTACTGGGTTAGTAAACTGGGCTGGGGCAACTAAGAATTTGTACACTAAAATTAGTTCATACTAGTTTGGCAGGCGGCAGTCCAACTGACCTTTTGGTGATAAGCTTGTACACTTTTCAGTTAAACGACTACATATAATGTAAGTGAATATTTATGCAATTTTAAACGACCATATAGATTATATTTGTTTTAGTAGTTAGCTTGTAGAGGGCCGTGGCTGTGATGCTGTGAAGTCAGACGTAGAAGAACGCATGTAAGGTTCAGATTCTCCTGCCCGCCGGGCCCAACTACATAAAAAGGTTGGACTTTGATTAAGTCCAAAGAAGAAGGCAAAGAAAAGCAAACAAAACACAAGACCGATAATATATGTATATACAAATATATATTAATAACAAGTTACAATACATGGAAACAGTACAAAGGACGAAGTGTATGTGAATATTCTGTATGTGCGTGCGTGCGTGAATATTCTGTATGTGCGTGCGTGTGTATTGTGCTTAGCGTGTTTCCACGCTATCCCTTGTTAGCGCCTACATTTCGAGGTTGATAGCTGAAAGCCTGATGAAAAGGAGAGATTTACCTCAAGGTGTTGGCGCACAGGCCTGAAGGAAAAAAGAGAGATAGAGGCGAAGGGTCAGCGGCTATTTATAGCCAGGGAAGAGAAACTCCTGGTGAAAGGGTTACGAATTGAAGGAGGAGTTAACTCCGACAAGCTCACCGGGAAGTCGTCAACAGTGGCGGCTATTGTATCGCTGATATTAATAATAAACCCATTCTATATATTGGTTTTACTGCAACCACGCTCTGCTGTAGAATTACCTATGAACTTTCTGATCTTAGTTCCATTAAACAACATTTCTTAGAAAAGCATAGCTATGTACATAATATTAGACGGCCATTAGTTGATAACACAATAATACTCACACATACACACTGACCACAATTTTTACATAAAAAAAATGCTACTCTGATCAAAGGAGAAACAATTCACTACAACCTAAATGTCTAGAAAGTGTCTTGATTACAAGAACGTCCACAGAAAATTTACGCCCTGACTTTTACCACATTTCACCTTTCCTGGCAGATCTTTTATTATCATAGTAGGCGATACCTACTGTTATGGACCCGGAAGATGTCCGAAAGAAAACTCGAACTCAGCAATTCAGTGAAAAGTGAAAACGTATCATTAACAAAAAGAACGAATACAGAAGTGTTGCACGTCCGTCTGACGACTAAATACAGTAGTCAACTCGTCCACGATATTTAACAGTCCGCCCCCCACGAGGAATGTATGTGGCACAAGGCCGAGTTTAACGTGGGTTTCTCCGAGACCGTAGGCTCGACCAAAAAAATACCCTTTGAACTCGCCTAGACGGGTTCAGGGCCTGTCTACTTCCCTGGACGAAACTTTGCCCTTCGGCAAAGCTTCGTCCGGGTTCCTCTCTGCCAAAGCAGAGAGTTCGACAGAAGTCCTACACTTAGTCAATTCGTCCACTGTTTACAGTCCTCTTGCAATGCATAATATAGTCATAAGACGAGTCTGTGGGATCTCCCACAACAAGCTAGCCTTACCTCTTTTTAGGAAATGCACTCTTCCTATCTGGTAAGTAAAACCCTACTTTCACATAAATATAACAAGTATTCATTGGTCATTCACCTCCAATCTTGCTTGCTGATTGGCCAGTTCCGACCAATCAAACCGCCTGCACGCGACCAATCTGTTTTTCCCGCTTTCTCCGTTTGAGCCTCCCACGTGGTACACGGCCATTATATAAACCCAACACGTGTAAACTTCCTCGAGTTTTTCTTTCCATTCATCTCTCTCGCACGTCTCATACCTTGCTACCAAGTGCCAAGATGTAACCTTCAGGAACCCCCGTCTTAGTCATTTGCTGGCCAGACGTTAAAGACAATTACCAACATTCACGAACTCTGAAATAACTCCGGAACTTTTACCAACTTTAGAACTCACAATTCCAAACTTTATTCTTCTAAATTACAAGTTCAATATTACTTCTTCTTAATATGAACTCCGGTACAAATATTATCAAATCAAAGGGACACGACTCTGTCCTATCTTTTTAGTTCGCATGCATGTACATCAAATATTAATAAATCTAATTGTTGTTTTGGAATCATTCAGTTCAGTTTGTATTTTATTCTATGTGCTATTTACGTCAAGTATAAATTGCATTGCGTTCACGCATTTTCCTGAATCTTATCTTTCCTAGCCAAAGTTAAATATTGGTAACTCTATATCTACATATATTGGAGGTGATTACGCGGGAACAAATAATAATGGTAGATAAACCCTATCACTACAAGTCTATTTTGTCCATGAAGGTAGGTCCCCATAACACCTACTAACAAAAGTGATGGAAAGATAAAGAAAAAGTAAGTAAATTCGGTTAGATATAAAAAAAATCTCTAAAAATTTTAAAATCCCCATTCACCCCGGTTTTTGCACATGCGCAATTGGGATGATATCATAAGTGTTCAGTTAGTCCACCTACAAGTGCAAAAGGTGTTGTGTATTATATTGCAGAATGCTATTTTTCATCTGTATGAGATTGTGCATATAAGAATATAAGCCTATGTTATCATCCAAGAATGATATACAGTGTAATAATATGGCGTTTAAGCACTGTTCATAACGCCCTTATTTTGGAACCTGTTCATGTACTGACCTGTGATCATTTACTGTACGCCAGTTATTTTAATTTATTATTTAATCTTGAGTAAACTGAAACATATATTTAGAGTTATTTACATTATTTACATTTCGATAATTAAAACTAATATAATTTTTATCATTTATCAATTTATAATGAAATAAATAGGAAAACAATTTTTTATTCATAAATTTATAAACATTTACTAAATTATTAAAATATGTGAACCAACTATAAGGAAATCCTTATTATTTACCATTTTATAAATCGCCAATTGATTTGAACTTTATAAAATGGCAACTTTACTCAAATGATTGGCAAAACATCATCTAATCATTCCAGTAAACAATAAATAAATAGTATAAATAAATAGTCTAATAAATAAATAGTGTTTATTATTTTTGTTGTCAATTTTTAAGGACAAAGAAAATATATAAATTGACTTTCATAAGTTTAGGTTTTAATAGAATTCTAATCATCACTTTTTAAAACAATAAACATTGTTGAGGAGTGAAGGTAGTTAAAATAATAGTGGGGTCAAGGGAAAAAACCATTTTGATACTCTTTTTTGTGTCTAAAGGGACAAGTTTGCCAAATTTTTCTTGTACTCTTGTTTATTTTCTACACATGTTCTCTAAATCTGCACATTGATATTTATTAAGCTAAGCTTGTAGTCTAACACAAAGCTAGTTCTTTGGAGCACTCGTTGACGATCAGTATTAATGAACTGCTTGATTAGTTTGGTAACCATTTCACTTTAACAATACATTCAGTAATTCATCTAGCATAAAAATATATGATTTTGCTAATTAAATGAGAAAAGATGGGAAGTTGAACCTTTAAACGGGTATAATCTCTCAGAGCAAAATTGGGGGTAACACTTCTATTTCTAATCAGTCTTAGTTTGGTAACCATTTGTCTGAAATGGGGGTGGCCTGGGAGCCATGATTTATGACTTTTCCCAATTAAGCTGGCTGTTGGAATTTGAGAACAACAATTTCACAAGTTCACATTCTCGCTTTATCTTCTATCCTCACTCCAACCTTTTTTTAATTTCAAAACCTACTCCCCAAGGCCTTGATTCTTATCGGAGATAAGAATATATTTTCTGACTAACGAGAGAGCTGGAAAATAAAAAGGAATTCCACCACCATTATTCTTTCCATGGTGCCATAAAGTCTGGGAGAAACCTCACAGCTTCTTCACTTCAACCTGTCTTCAGTACCTTCGAAACCGGCTCCCAGGGCCCTGATTCTTATCAGTGATAAGAATGTGTTTTCTGACCAATAGAGGGGCCAGGAAATTTGTACAACGATTTTGGAGGAAAAAGTCCACGATCCATCGGAGCCTACCAAAGCTCCATAAATTTGGAGAATCTTGCCTATTTCGACAGTGAGAAATCTCCCCACCGTCTGTGAGGTCGACGTTAGGGAGCTCTAGAACCTCTTTCACCAAAGAACTACTACTAAAGGGCTCTCAGGAACGAACGTCGGTCCACTATTCAAGACCAATCCAAAGCTGCATCCCTTCACCACTCCTTCTGACGTCGACCTACCAACTCACTCAAATTGCAGGATTCCTTCACATTTTACCACTCTACAAGAACTTTGAGTGTATCTATCTGAACTTTAACAATAATATCTAATCGCTTAAAGAACTCTTTAGGCGCTCAGAGAAATATTTTTAGCAAGCCTTTTTAAGTTAAGAACATTTTCTCTTTTCCCTTTTCTTTCTCTCCTAATTGTCCTTTTATCCCTTTACCTTTTTTTTCTGTATATGTTGTAAATAAACACTTTCTTCTTTTGTTGTTACTCACCGAGCAGTTTTTTCTTTATTCGTACGCGCCTAAAAGAGAGAGTTTCTCCACTCGAATCTTGCTGTTTTACTTGCGTTTTGTCGCAATTTTTTAAAACTCAACCCAATTTTTAACCTCAACCCTTTGTTGCGGGAAAGCCGAGACAAATTTCCTAGCATGGCAGAAGGAATGAGTTCAAGCTCCATAAAAGAGGAATCGTTTTGCCAGCTAGCCTTGGTTAGTGCTACAAGAAATGAACCCTATCTGGTACCCTTCGCTGCCACCATTTTCTGTAGATTAGTAACAGCTTTCTCAATCTCAGCTTGAAACACATATCTTCAACTGTTTCTTGTCATCAATTATTTTATTTATTTATTTTTTTTTTTTATAACAGAGTCATTTTTTGATTGAGCTACTTTTTCCGCATCCAGTCACAGCAATCGTTGGAGAAACGGCATCTAAAACGCTGGTCTAAGACATAATGCTACAGAATTAAAGTAACAATTTTCTTCATGTTTGTAAGTCATCCAAAACTATATTAAATTAAAACATATATATCAACATAAGATGAAACTCATATATTAAAAGAATACAAAATTGTTTAAAGAAAAAATTCCATTTAATCACACTATGAAATCCAGTATTAAATATAAAAATTAAAATCCGTTATTAATTATAGATTTATAGAAAAAACAAAACAAAAACAATCTAGACAATCTTGTAAATCTGGTATCATAAATGTTTACTATGTCCAAAATGGGGCTGTGTCAGTAATGGGCTAACTAGGACATGGCCGGTGCAATGGTTTCTTGCTCCCCCGAAACTATGATACTCCAACTCCATACATCTCAATTTTCATAAAGTAGTATTCATATTAAAAAAATATAAATTTTATATTATATTCTAATTATGCACAATAATGGATTATGCAATATAGGTGGACAATTCAACTAGAAAAATTTATTTTAAAATAAATACAAAAATACAGGAGACATTTAAATCAACAATGTATTTTTGCCTCCGTTTTTAACATCAACTTGAGATTTTTCATGTTAAAAAAAGTGAATCATTTTTTTAACACATTCAAAATAATGGATAAAAAATAGTGAATTTTATTTTTTATATAGTTTTTTTTTTTTTTTTTTCGAGACTTAGCATTAGCATAAAAACAAATTCATTTTAAAAAAACGAAAAAATAATGAAAAAGACCCCAGAATAACGACAAAATCAGCAAAAAGTTATACTTAGTTTATTAATCTGTAACGTAAATGATGGCAGAAAAAACAAGAAAGAAAATATCTCGACATGTGGTACTTTAAAAACATTATGAAGTGAGTCAAAAAAACTAAAATGTTGAAGCCGCAAATGCATTCTTTACACGAGGAACGAAATGGTTTTCATCACCGTTTAAGCCTTAGCGATTTTGTATTTATTTTTGCAATAAGTCATTAGATAAACAATTTGCGTATGCATGAAACGTTTACACGGGATATCTTTGCTATTTTCAATACTGCTTCTTTTTTTCATGTTAGTCATTTTGGCTTTAACATTGTTGAATTAGACAAGCACGAAAGAAAATCTATAAAAAAAATAGAATTAAAGAAATAATTTGATTGAGAAATCTTAAATATTTGATCAAGTCCGGACAGAGCATTTGAAAAAAAAGTAAAACTGTTTGTTTACTGTTTACAGATTCAAAAGTGAAAGGTAAGTTTGAAACTGTTCTATTTATCTATTTATTTATGTATTTATTTATTTTATTAGAAAATAAAAACAAAAAAAAAATTCGTTAATATCTCTCTTTTTTTTTCTTTTTTTTTTTTGTCTGATAAAAAAAAAATTAATCTGATCATTACAATTTTTTTTCTTTTTAAGCGTTCGGCAAAAATAGAATTTGTAAAAAAAATTATATGTCTCATTTACTCGTTATATTTGATTTTTATAATGACTTGTTGCAGAATTAAAAAAAAAAAAAGAAAAGTATGTTTTAAATTGAATATTAGTTTTGGTTTGTTTGATTCATTTTTTTTTTTTGTTTCTTTATTTACTCCGATTTGGAAGTTAAAAAATGTTTGGATTCAGGAATCCACCCCCACCCAAATGCTTGAGTTGTCCCAGAAGGAGACTAAACCCATTTTTAATCGTCGTGTGGACAAATATCCCTAGGGCCTAGGTTAATTTTTGTACCACTTGAACTGTTATTTTGATTTGAATTAACTTTTTTTTTCCTTATTTTATATTGAAATTACTATGACCTCGATGTCAAGTGAGTTGTCGTGAACTATTGCGGGAGTTGGGGTCAGTAAGTAAGTGTATGTTAGAATAAAAATTACTTTCCCTTTTTGACTTGACTTGAGTTTTAATTATTTTCTTTAGGAATTTTCTGAAATTTTATTTAAATGAATACTATCACAATTACAATATTTTTACAGTATTTCTTTTTAACACTTAATCACTATATTCGGACTATTGTCCTCATCTTTCTTGTTTTTTTTATCACAATGATTCGGCCGTTGTGCCCTCTCTAGCCTTCCTCAGGTGTATGATATCGATCTATTATTCTCATCTTAGTGTAAAATAATTATAACTCCTCATCCCAGAAATTCAGACAAAAAATAAGTAAATAATTACATAGTAGTTTAAGAAATAATTGCTTTCTAATAGACAAATAATCAAATGTCTTTAGTTTTACTTTTAGTCAATGTAATTTTTTTTATGAATTCGCTGTAAATGTTTGTAAAATGTTTTAGAATTGGTTTTACTTTTAATTTAATTAGCAGTTTTTATATCATAACTAAAACTGCAATAGTTACTGTTAATTTAATTTTAATTTTTTTTTTATTGAATTTACCCCAGTCAAGGCAATAAAGCCTCTAAGACACAAGGGTGTGACAGAATTAGAAAAAAAGAAACATTACTAAGGAGTGAGAAGAATAGAAGAGTAATCAGTAGATAATGATTGACATTGCATTTAAATTTTTGAAGATTAAAGTTGGCTGGAAAGCATGGAGCCAGAAGAGAGTTCCACAAGTGAGAAGTGTGAGAAAAAAAACCGTTAGCATAGAACTTATGATTACATCTAGCCATTTCAACTTGAAATTGATGAGACCTTGTTGCCAATCTAGTACTGTGCTTAAATTCATAAAGTCTAGGTACCATAACAAAGATCTCATCTGAACAATTACCATGAAAGTATTTATAGAAAAGGCACAGGGAAATAACTTTATGGTGGTGTGAAAGTGAAGCTGAGATGCCAGTTTAGGACCAATAATATAGCTGATTCTTCTTTGGATTTTATGTAGAATTTTTAAATGAATAGCTGGAACACCAGACTGTATGTGGCAGCAATATTATAAGTATAGACAAATGGTAGACTTATGGATATGTAATAGATTAGAGGACGCATGGTGGAGTAATGGATAGTGGCTTGGATTGAGGAATTGGAGAGCCGAGTTCGAATTCCAATTGAATCCATTACATTCGCTTACTTGCTAATACCCTTGGGAAAGGTGTGAATCCTCTTCTCCCTCCAGCTATGGGTAAATAGCAGGACAGACTGGGTTCTATTTCTATGCTAACATTTGGGGGTGCAGAAATTAGAGGAGGATAAGAAAATAGGAACTGCATGCCTTGATCATATTTATTACAATGTTTCGGCCGTTGTACGTTCCGACCTTCTTCAGGTGGTTGGAATGTCAAAGACACATAGCACAGTGGATAAAGGTGTTAGTTAGATCCAGTGACAGGATCCAAAGAGTGTGAGTTCAATACTCGGTTAAGGCAGTGGGGAATTAACAGGTGATAACTGACATCCATTAAACATGGCACATGGAACTAGAACAGTCTACCCCAGTGAGCGAAATAAAGGTTCAGTTCGACATTCCAACCACCCGAAGAATGCTGGAGCATACAACATCCGAAACGTTGTAATAAATATGACGAAAAAGATGAGGACAATAGTTCGAATAATGTAAATAGGGTACATAATACCTCATCTCAGAAATATAGACACAAAACAATAGCGGTGTTGCACTGTAATAACAATAACTATCTTGAAAAGATTTTACATAAATTACAGAAAAAATATCGCATGTAACTTGAGAGCAATTATAAAGACAATGAATTATGTTTTTATACTTTTTATAATATTTTGATTGGTTTTAGAGTATTTTATACAAAATTTGTCTCTTGCCTTTTACTTGATGCTTTAAGATATCTGATTAGAAAATGTGCTACAAGGTGATTTTGATAAGAAATCTTCACCGAGTTTAATCTATGAAGAATTTTGATATTCTATGAAGAATTTTGATATGAAATCTTCACTGAGTTTAATCTACGAAGAATTTTGATATGAAATCGTCACCGAGTTTATGAAGAAATTTGATATGAAATTGTGACTGAGTTTAATCTATGAAGAATCTTGATATGAAATCGTCACCGAGTTTATGAAGAATTTTGATATTCTATGAAGAATTTTGATATGAAATCTTCACCAAGTTTAATTGATTTGATTCTACGAAGAAGTGTTGGGTTAAGTGTATTGAACATAAGGAAAAGACTATGTTGAAAAATATTTGTTGTGTCATATTTTTTCTCTATCATTAGGCTATGGACATACTGACAAACTTATTGCTGGAGTATACTAAAAAGTACACTTTCAATTTGGTTTCTGTTTCATGTGAGATGAATGCAAGTGGATGCTAATAACATTGCAGCACCCCTTTCTATGTGAATAATAACCTGCTTTTGATATAACAAAACAATTTTCTTTTTACTCATTGAAATTTGTCTTCTAAAATTTTATATCATGCATTTTTGCTTTAATATTTTCATATTGACATTTCATTATTTTGTGTGTGTGTGTGTGTGTGTGTGTGTATGTATTAGAGTTAGTTTTGTTTAAAAGTAAAGAAAAAGGCATTAATTTATTTCAGATCTTGAAAAAAGACACCCCAATACACACACACACACACATAAATATATATATATATATATATATATACAAAAGTATATAATTGGTATACACGGAATGAATTCCAATAACCAACAATTACTATTCTTAAAAGAGTGCTCAATACAAAGTAGAGCAGATATAATTATTTTTATAAAAAAATTTATAACATAAGTATGTTATAAAATCACTACAAAAATAGCCATTTTGTTTCAACACACTCTGTGTCTTATCAAGTGATGGTGTTGAAAAGAAAATTGTAGCTTTTTGTCTTGTCAGACGTAATTTCAATGAAGAAATGAATTGAATAAACATATATATTTTTTTCTTTTCTCAATAATTTTGTAGTTTTTAAACTTAATAGTGATTAAATTTGGATTTTTAAAAATTGCCAGTTTTTAATTTTAATATTAAATTTTATCATATAAATTTATAATTATTAGTTAGTAAAAATTATTTTTAATATTACACGTATTTAAAGATCTAAATAGCTATAATAGCAGGATTTTGTTGTCAAGCTTTTGAATCTTTCTGTACTTCGTTTTTGATTGGTTATTCTAGCTTTTGTAACAATGCTCCCCTAGTGTAGGATCGTTAATTCATCTGAAACTTTTAAAACCATTTATTTTCTTTTCAACATCATCACTTGATAAGACACAGAGTGTGTTGAAACAAAATGGCTATTTTTGTAGTGATTTTATAACATACTTATGTTATAAATTTTTATAAAAAATTATATATATATATATATATATATATATATATATATATATATATATATATATATATATATATAAATATATATATATATATATATATTACTTCAAACATTATTATAGCAGATACATCTTAATCAAACTAGATAACCATTTTTTATTTATTTATTAAACAGTGTGTAATAAGAATATGCAGGGGCTTTATGGATTGCAGTTTGGATTGAGGAATCAGAGAGCCATTTTTGAATTACAGTTGAAGTCATTACATTCATTCATGTGCTAATAACCTTGGGAAAGGTATGAATTCATCTCTCCTCCCCTCAGCTGTAGGTAAATAGCAGAACAGACTGGGTCCTATAACTTTGGGTGGCAACTAGTCTAAGAGAAGGAAAAACTGAATTCAAAAACCTCCAACTATGAGTAAATAGGAGGGAAATCTGGGCTCTGTAGCCATGGTTGGTAACCAGACTAAGAGAAGGACAACTCTGAATTCAAATCCAGTGTCCCTAAGACAGCCCAATGACGTTTTTTTTTTGGCAACTCCTGACATTTAATTATTTTATGTGTGTGTGTGTATTAAGGTTACTTTTGTTCAAAAGTAAAGAAAAAGGCATTAATTTGTTTTAGTTCTTGAGAAAAAGACACCCGTGAAGTGAAAGTTTGATCTTACCATATACACAATAAGGGTAAAAAAAAATCAAAGTATTTTAGAAGCTTTATTTTTCAATTTGTTAATGATGTAAAAGGATAGTACTTAGGTATTTTTAATGCATTTAACTGTTTATAGCTATAGCCTAACATACAAACTTACAAATAAAGGTAGTAGGTTCCAGAAAGTCATCATACAACTATACTTATATACAATTTTAGATATTTTGTGTTGGGGTGACATTTAAAAAAAATAAACTGAAATAAAACCTCTTTCATTATTTTTGAACAAATGTTCATAAATTATGATACAGGGAATCAATTATTTTATAAAAGTTATAACCGTAGTGTATGTGTGTGCGTGTGTATGTATATATATATATATATATATATAATACCTGGCCACCCATATTCGAGGATACCCATCTACTAGGTTGGCTAGACAATCCCTATTGCAGACGCTTGCTCAGGCACATTTGTGTTTGCTCAACACCCACAGAGCCCACCTGTGGTTTATACTGCAACTATGCTGAGCAGATCTTAATTACAGCTTCTGGGAGAGAGCGTGTTATCTAGTGTGACCAACAACTTGAATAAAGCCAGCATATGCAAGCCCTCGGCCACGATGGCTTGTGGCTTTGTGTTAGCACAGCTATCGATGACCCCCAAGTGTTCTGTCTACCCAATTTCACTCACAAGACTTGGGTCAACCCATGTTATGGTTTTCAGGCACTTTCCATAGGTGCTGCACACTGTGATCAACCTTGATCCAGTCCGATAACATCAGAGAAGTCGCCTTCCTGACAAATGGTGAGATTCAAACCCAGGTCTCATGTGAAGAAAGCAAACATTCTAACTACTCAGTGATATTTTACTTTAAACTTTATTACAGCAGATACATCTCAATCAAAATAGACACTGTAATTTTTCAAAAATAATACGCACCCATAAATAATATGCGCCCCAACAAATGATCCAAAAATTAAGAAATATATCTATCCCTAAAATTAAGAAAATAATATCTATCCCAACAAATGATCCAAAAATTAAGAAATATATCTATCCCTATATAATACGCACCCATAAATAATATGCGCCCCAACAAATGATCCAAAAATTAAAAATATATCTATCCCTATGTATAATACGCACCCATAAATAATATGCGCCCCAACAAATGATCCAAAAATTAAGAAATATATCTATCCCTATGTATAATACGCACCCATAAATAATATGCGCCCCAACAAATGATCCAAAAATTAAGAAATATATCTATCCCTATGTATAATACGCACCCATAAATAATATGCGCCCCAACAAATGATCCAAAAATTAAGAAATATATCTATCCCTATGTATAATACGCACCCATAAATAATATGCGCCCCAACAAATGATCCAAAATTAAGAAATATAATTAAAAAATATCTATCCCTTAAATACGCATAATATCGCCCCAACAAATGATCCAAAAATTAAGAAATATATCTATCCCTATGTATAATACGCACCCATAAATAATATGCGCCCCAACAAATGATCCAAAAATTAAGAAATATATCTATCCCTATGTATAATACGCACCCATAAATAATATGCGCCCCAACAAATGATCCAAAAATTAAGAAATATATCTATCCCTATGTATAATACGCACCCATAATTAATATGCGCCCCAACAAATGATCCAAAAATTAAGAAATATATCTATCCCTATGTATAATACGCATCTATAAATTTTGTCAAAAAAAAATAATTACGAAGATATCTTGTCGATCTTGACATTAAGAACAAAATCAAAACTAAGCAGCTAAAATAATGTTGATAATTACCATGTGGTTTTCTCGATAAATGTCGTCAAAACATGCAAGTTATAGTGCAAATTTTAAACAAAAAGTAGCAGAATTAGCAGAAAGAATAGGAAACAGAGTCTATAGAGAAAGAATAAAAATGAACTAAAAAAGTGTAAATCTTGTGCCAAAACTATAGGTAGAGGAAGAAAAGCTCAATATCCATATATGGAACAAAGTTTAGTTGAATTTGTGAAAGAAAGTGAAAAGTAGATGTTCCATAAGTACTGTGGAAATAAGGATGAAGGCAAAAGAACTTATGAAAACCATGTATCCTGGAAACACATTTAAAGCTTCAGCAAACTGGTGTTTTCTTTTTATGAAGAGGTTTGTTATATCTATTAGGAGAACATCCATATCCTACTGTTTGCCTGATGACTACGAAGATAAGCTTTTGAATTTTTTGTGTTTTGTTATTCAGCTAAGAAAAAAAGCGCAAATATCCTTTAGGCTGTATTGGAAATGCTGACCAAACACCTGTGACTTTTGATGTTAGATTATTATTGCTGGATTTAAGATGAAAATTGGGATAATATCTTTCTTATTTTAGAACAACAAGTATGTATTTATTATTATAAATCAGTAATGAAAAAATATTTTTGTTTAAACCTATTTATAATCATCATCATCATCTTGCGGCCTCAGCCGAGATTGAACTCACTACACCTTTCCAGTATTCCTTATCTGTCATAGCTAATACTTTGATTGGTGTAGTTCGTAATCTTGTCAAATAGCTGAATTCTTGATGCTTCGCTAGGGCTATCAAGGGTGTTTTTTATCGTGACACCATCACTAAATGGATTGCCAACCAAGGCTCAGAGAGACTCCATTCACCCTTCGCAGGTTTTGAATTCAGAGTTTTCCTTTTCCTAGACCAGTTGCCATCCAAGGCTATAGAACCCAGTCTGTCCTGCTATTTACCCATAGCTGGAGGGAGAAGAAGAGGATTCACACCTTTCCCAAGGGTGTTAGCATGTAAGTGAATGTAATGGATTTGATTGGAATTCGAACTCGGCTCTCCGATTCCTCAATCCAAGCCGCTATCCATTACTCCACCGTGCCTATTTATAATACACACCCCTACTATCACCTGTAATTTACAGTAAAAAAATGCGTATTATTTTCAAGAAATTATGGTATATGCATTGATGTTTTGGATGCAATTAAAAATCTACTTGAATCATTTTAAAATATTTTTCTTCATTTACAGATCCTACAGAGGAAAACAGAATTCATCTGACAGAAGGATGTAAAGACCAACATAGAAAATATCCTAATAGGCACAATATCAAGGCTACAAACTGTAATCTTTTCATATGAACCTTTCTGATCCAAATCATTTGAGAGATTGAATTAAAAAAAATAAATAGGTCCCACTTAAGAGAAATTTAGTTCTTAAATTTGTGAATCTACATTTGCAACAAGTTCAAGTTTGAAAATCCACATGCATACACACACGGGTGAAAAACAAATTCCTGATGAATGGTGCGGATCCACATTTTCACAAATTTCAACTTTAAAAACGCATATGCAAACACATCCTGGAAAGAAATCCTACCTTTGCAAAGTATGTGACTCTGCATTTTCACATAAAGCAAGTTTAAATAAGCACATGCGTATACATACTAGCGGGAAACCATATGCTTGTGAAATATGTGGTTCTGCATTTTTATACAGTTCACATTTGAAGACACACAAACGGACACACACTGGAGAGAAACCATTTTCTTGTGATGTATGTGGATGCGCATTTTCACAAAGTTCAGCTTTGAAAAGACACAAGCAAATCCATACTGGCGAGAAGCCACATTCTTGTCAGATATGTGGTGCTACATTTTCACAGAGATCTGCTTTGACGCAACACCTACTCATCCACACAGGAGGGAAAATGTTTACATGTGAAGTTTGTGGATATGCATTCTTAAGGACTTCAGATTTAAAAATGCACATACGAACACACACTGGAGAGAAACCACATACCTGTGAAATGTGTGGAGCAGCATTTTCACGAAGTTTTTCTTTAAAAATACATATGCGAACACACACTGGAGAAAAACCATATACATGTAAAATATGCAATTCTGCATTTTCCCAAAAGGCAAGTTTAAATCAGCATATGCATATACATGCTAGAGAGAAAACGTATTCTTGTGAAGTGTGTGGATGTGCCTTTTTACAAAGCTCGTATTTGAAAGCACACATGCGAACACACACTGGAGAAAAACCATATGCTTGTCAAATATGCGGAGCCAAATTTTCCTACATTTCTCATTTGAAAACTCACAAGCGAACACATACTGGAGAGAAACCATTTTCTTGTGATGTATGTGGTCATACGTTTTCACAAAGTTCAGCTTTGAAAAGACACAAACGAACACATACTGGAGAGAAACCACATTCTTGTCAAGTATGCAATGCTACATTTTCAGAGAGATCAGCTGTGACACAGCACATGCTAACCCACACAGGAGAGAAAAACCTCTCATGCAAATTTTGTGCATCAGCATTTTCAAGGAACTCCGATTTAAAAATGCACTTGCGAACACATACTGGAGAGAAACCACATTCTTGTGAGATATGTGGGTGTGCATTTTCTCGAAGTTTCACTTTGAAAATGCACATGCGAACACACACTGGGGAGAAACCCCATATATGCAAAATATGTGACACTTCATTTTCTCAAAAAACAAGTTTAAATCAGCATATGCGCACACATACTAAAGAGGTACAAAAAATATTGTGAAATCTGTCGATATGCATTTTCACAAGTTTATTATTTGAAAGCACATGAAGCTACATGAGAAGGAGGACCAGTCTTCTTGTGAAGTATGTGACTCTCTATTTTCATGTAATTCTCTTTTGAAGAGAACACTTGTAACTGTACAGGTGCAAAACTGTTTTTCTTGTTAAGTATGTGCTTTTGTATTTTGACGTAACAGAATTTCACAAGTAAACCCATACTGAACTGTATTTTTGTGACATTTGTGGAAAGATATGTTCATAAAGATTAAATATATATATATATATATATATATATATATATATATATATATATATATATAAAAACAGTCACTAGAAAAATGACTTTGTTGTATTTTTTAAGTACATTCTCAAAGAGTTTTTATTTTGATGCATTCAAAGGAATATACAATAAAGATAGAATGTATATCCTTTTACATTTATTTCAGTTACTGCACTTAAGAATACACACCAAAGAGAGTCTATATTTTTGCTTTATTTGCTGATATCTTCCAAATTAAACAACCAACAACAGCCAGATCTTTCTAATTTGAGGCACGGTGGAGTAATGGCTAGCAGCTTGGATTGAGAAAGTGGAGAGCCGAGTTTGAATTCCAGTCGAATCCATTACATTCACTTACATGCTAATACCCTTGTGAAAGGTGTAAATCCTCTTCTTCTCCCCCCCCCCAGCTATGGGTAAATAGCAGGACAGACTGGGTTCTATAGCCTCGGATGGCAACTGGTCTAGGAGAAGGAAAACTCTGAATTCAAAACCTGCGGAGGGTCGTTTGGGGACCTTGTGGCACATAGTGCACCAAGCCTCTGTAATCGTCCCTTCAAAAAGTGTGGATGGTCCTGCACAAAACCTTCACCACTATAATCAAATCTCATGTGCTATACATGCAGGTTGGGGACTGCTTGTGAATTCTAAAATTCCTATAAAACTCCAATATAGGAGCCAGCTCAACCCACCTCGGGTGAATGCCGTTACAAGAAGAGAGAAGAAGATCTTTCTAATGTGTGGATAAACACGCTCACAAACATATGAAAGTACGTGAATATATTTTCATATGTGATGATATACATTTTACAGTTTATCCTTAATCAGTTTTTTGTCACCATTAATAAGTCACCATTTTCTTGTGGGATTCAACACTTTTGATACAAGTGTGTTGATGTTTTATAGCAGATATGTATGGGTTTCTGGAACATTTATCCAACAAACAATATTTGTGGATTCATTTATGTCCAGGTAAAAATGAGTTGACACAAACCAAAGAATTTAAAACAAATGGCAACTGCATGCCTGTGTTAAGAAAGGTAATTGCATGCATACACAATTGAAATGAAAGGAAAAGACCTTAAAACTAGATATAAGAATGTGCTTGTTTGTATGTGTGTGTGAAACAAGTGTGCAAGAGTTGAAAAGTCAACAGAAGACCAAGGAAGCAAACACACCCCCTTGTCAGCATTTTTTTCGTCTATGTTTGACTACATCTGAAAGCAAGAGTTAAAAAAAAGAGAAGGCAAGAGAATATATTTGCCTCTTTATAGACTTAAAAGAGTTCTCTCTAACTGGTGTTTTGACAAAGCCAAGTAGGGTAACCCACACTGTACATATCTAATGACTAGGAGTCCATTATATTGTCATATAATAATTGTGCTTTTCCTCCTTTTGTTAGTTTGCACGACCATTAAGCCCTGTCAATACCCCATAAACAGTGGAATGTTCTGTTTTGATTGCATGGAAAGACACAAGACATATTAGATATGCTACTTGGTTTCAGTGAAAAAAAAGAAAGCTGTGTTTAACGTCTCCTGCTAATACCTCATAAATAATGTACTATTCCATTTTGATTGTGTGGAAAAACAAAATACATATCAACAACTAGCAGCTTGGCTCGGCGTTGCCTGTGCTTGATTCAAAAATCGTACGACTCATACAGTAATCGCTATCACTTGACTTAAAATATTATTGCCCTTCCTTGCCTTTAAAGGAGAGCCCTTTGCCGTGCTGATGTTGCTACATGCCTTACTTCTTGCCTATATCACACTGCAAATTTTTTCTAAGCTCTATAGTAAACATTAAATCTGTTACGAAAAAAGAACTAAACAAAATGAACACAAAACGATCAGCTTTAAAAAGGACTTGTAACTGGAAAAAACGAATGAAAAAAGAATGTTAACAACAAATACTTTTTCACACCCAACCCAGTTCTGCAGAATCAGAATCAACTTTGAGTTTAAGCAAGTGAATGAGCCAATTGGAGTAAAGTACCATGCAGATTTAAATTTTTCCCACTTGTGACGAATGCAGCTATCGATTTTTTTTGCATGTTAGTTAACATTTGTGTCAGTTGTTTGGCTCTCACGCTGGCCAATAGAATCTTCCTGCCTATTTGTGGCATCCAGCTTTAGGCTCTCACTCTGGGCAGTAGAAAATGGCCACAAACTACATGAAAACTGCCGTAGAAGCATGAAAAATCGATTATTTCCACTATCGATAGAAGTTGGGAAATGCAAAGTCAGTCTTGGCCTTCCTGCTAACTTGGAGCATGTGCATGTAAATTTTAGTGCAAATCTGTCGAAAATTGTGGCCGTGCATTTGTTACACACACACACACACACAAACATCCTGCCTTTTATAGATAGAGATGCAACTTGGTTTCAGTTTGAAAATGAAAGAAAGAATGGAAGATAGAAGTGTTTAACATCTTTTTTAGTGAAATAGAAAAAAGTTGTCAATTTAAAATCTTTTCATTTGTACCCTCTTCTTAAAATAACAATCAACATTCATATTTTTGATCGTTATTGCAATATTTTGATAAAGTTGTTAAGGTCAAATATTTAACAATGTGATAGAGGTACTTTTACAGATATTTTATTGTCATAGAAATCGCCATGAGCTTATTCAATCATGAACTGATGAATTAAGATTCATCAGAAATTTCAAATAGGAGAACTGTGAAATTTTCATGGGTTAATATCATTATTAAATATATTTTTTTTCTGTCTAAAATTCTGGGATGACGAGTTATCATTATTTACACAATTTATATTCGGACAATTTTCAAAACATTTTGGCCATTGTTCCCTCTGGCTTTCCCCAGCTATCTATTGATCTTGGTAAACTACAGGGAATTCTGAACTGAAACTTTTATTTAATCGATGGGATTAGACTGTTATTGGTCTACTGCTCTTGTTTAGAGTAGGGTTATTGTCTAGTTCTTATTTTTATTTAGTACTGCCCGGTTATTGCTCTCCTGTTTCCACTAAGTGCAAGTACACACTGCTCGGCCCAGGGATTGAACTCACAAACCAATGCTTTAAACCAGTAGACCAATGTCCTGTAGGATGCAAGGCCAGAGGTCACAACAGTTAAAATTTTATGGAAACAATAATAAAGAAGAGGACAGTAGTTTGAATATAGTGTAAATACATATATCTTATAAGGTTGTTTGGAAAATAGTCCAATTTTAGAATAAACATTTTGTCTTCTAATATATTATCATAATAGTTGCACAAAAATATATTACTCATTACTAATGAATAAGGTATCTTTTGTAAATTTTATTATGGAGGCACAGTGGAGTAGTGGATAGAAGCTCAGATTGAGGAATTGGAGAGCCAAGTTTGAATTCCGGTCGAATCCCTTACATTGCTAATACCCTTGGGAAAGTTATTAATCCTCGTCTCCCTCCAGTTACGGGTAAATACAGGACACACTGGGTTCTATAGCTTTGGATGGCAACTGGTCTAGACGAAAGACAACTCTGAATTAAAAACCTGTGGAGGGTCGTTTGGGAAACTTGTTGCATATAGTGCACCAGGTCTCTGTATTCGTCCCTTCAAAAAGTGTGGTCGGTTCTGCAGAAAGCCTACACCACTATAATCAAATCATATGTGCTGGTGTCTGGCTGTTGGTTCCTAGGAACTGAGCTGCTTGATCCTCATACGTCAAATACGATGGGAGAGTCCACCAAATATTATATCAATCTCTTTCAGAATGTTGTGACACTCCTTGTGTATACACTGGAAAATAATATTAGTTTGTTTGGAAAATAATGTTCGGTTTTAGAATAGACCTTTTGTGTGCTAATATATTATTATAATAGTTGCACAAAATATATTACTCATTCCTAACGATTAAAGTGTCCTCTTTGTTAATTTTATATTAATCCCTTTCAGAATTTGACTTAAAACATTATATATCCCCTCATCTTGAACAGGAAAAAAGAGATGGGCATAGTTTTTTTAAGCTTGGTTATAACACTTCTCAAACTGCTGCCAACATTAACAAGGCATGTGAAGCGGGGTGAAGTTCCACTTGTGATCAGACAGTACAACTTTGGTTTCTGAAGTAGGAATATGAGTCTTGAAGAATAAGGTGGTAGAGGACATCCATTTGCTATCAAAAATAAAAAAAACACTAAAACAAAACCCATGTCAAAGTGTCTGAAAAAATTTCTGTGATAAAGGGTGTCAGCATTTCAACAATGTTGAAACATCTCTAGAAAATTGGCGAGGTGAAGAAACTTGATAAATGGGTTCTACATGAACTCATTGACAATCAAATTCACATTCCAATGCATTAATCCACTAGGCCATAATCCAGGAGGATGGATGGTCAGTGTGTGCAATATCTGAAAAGCTGTGATAACAACAAAGATGAGGACAATAGTCTGAATATAAATACATATATCTTATTCTTATTTGGAAAATAGTGCAATTTTAGAATATACCTTTTCTGTTCTAATATATTATTATAATAGTTGCACGAAAATATTTTACTCATTCCGAATGATTAACATGTCCTTTTTGTTAATTTTATATCATTCTCTTTCAGAATTTAACTTAAAACATATTATATATCCCCTCATATAAAAAAAAAAGAAAATATGCATTTACATTTTTTTTTTTTGCATGATTTCAAGCTTGATTATATCATTCTCAAGCTGCTGCCAAAATTAACAGGGTATGGAGAGTGAAGGATCCACTTGTGATCGGACTGACCAGAAGTGGTTTCTGGAGTTCCACAGTGGGGATACAAGTCTTGAAAATCTAGTTGGTAGAGGATGTCCATTTGCAATTGACAGTAAACATCTGAAAACACTTGAACAAAACCCAAAGTGTCTGAGAAATTTCTCTGATAATGAGTGTCAGCATTTCGACAATATTGGACCATCTCGAGAAAATTGGCAAGCTGAAGAAACTCATTAAACAGGTTCTATATGAACTCAATGAAAATCAAAGAGTTCGATGTTTTTGAAGTGTGTTCAATGCCATATCTATATATCTATATATCTTCAATTTTCTTTATTGAATAGTGACTTGTGATAAGAAATGGATCCTTTAGGACAATCATAAACACTCAGCTCGATGGCTTGATCATGATGAAGCACCCAAACACTTTTCAAAAGCAAAATTGCAATAGGATTAGATAGGTTCACCTATGGTCCAGTTCACACTCCTCCTCAGTCTTTTGAAAGGAGTAGCAGTTTATCCCATGTTCTCTGTTTAGGATTGGGCTTCTGGTTCCTTCTAAAGACATTTTCTTCTCATTCGTTTCCAGTGGGTCCTTGTGTTTTAGTGGAATTATCAACTTGCTACAGGTGAATTGATTAGAAAAAACATTGTAAATGTTTGGTTCAATGGCTTGATCATGGCAAGCAGAAGATTATGGTAGTTATCCATCACAGCTTTCTAGAATATAACTTCAATTCCCTTTCGCTTTTCAAATTTTTGGACCATTTTGAAAATAACAATAATAACACCTTTTACCACTTCTGCAAATTTGGGAAAAAGATTTTCACGAACCAGTGTGAAATTGTTTTGTAACCAGTGAAATCTTTGTATTCAGAAAGTTCACACCTCTATGTGAAATTAGATTTCAACTCCCTTTATGGATATAAAAATAGAAGCATACTTCTCAAGGATTACAATTTGGGAGGCCAGTTTGATCTACACATGTGCAGACACACACACATGTGCACACAATGGAAGAGAAACAGTCAGCAGCCTCTAAGGCCTTGTCCATGTACACAATAGAAAGGATTAACCAGCAGCTGCCTGCTAAGCCTTTGTCTACGAACTCACAAATACATTAGGCTGACTGTCATAAAGTAAGTCTGTCCACACATCTCACACCAGACTAAGAATGCTTAATTACTTCATAAAATAAACTTCACTGCAAAGAAAATTGACCATTTTATTGTTATTCTATATTTCTGAAAAGAATATACAAATGTTATTTCAACTGATGTTCTGCTTCTACTTTTTATGAGAAAATAACCTTATGTTTCATTTAAATCATGTGTTGTTAAATGTTTGCAATCCTGACACTCAGATAAAAACAAAAACCTAGGTAGACAGATCCCAACAGGTACCCACTCTTAATGAGAAGATGCAGTTATAACAATTTCCCTTATTATGACCTTCAGGCATTAGCATCCTAGTCTAAAGAAAAGAAGTTTTATTTAGTAGAGAATTACTCTTGGTAAGAAAAGCTAATAAAAAGAAAGAAAGAGTATTTTACTTTGTATTGTATTAGAAATAGTAATGATAGTAATAGCAGTAGTAAAAACAACAATCCAATCCGGAGTGAAAAATAAGTAGGAGGCAAAAGTGCTCAAAGACTGAAACACAACAAGTTTTTATAATAAATAGATTATCCCTGATTGGTGAATGGAAATTAGGTCTCAAGCACAATGTATATATTATAAAATAAGACATATCTCGGCTGATTTACAGGCAAATAAACAAACATACTCAAGAGTGAGAGCCGGATGACCATTATTGTCGTTTACGCATATTCCCGACGCACGAGTTCCGGTCGAAAAATAAAATAATATTTTAAAGTGTTTCTATTTTTCGACCAATAAAAATGCTTTCCTCCTAATTATACTCGCGTTGTTTTTCGAGCCTGTTAAGCCATAAAAGCGCCATAAAAGGGGTCACATGGTGAAGTACAACAGCAGTCAACAGGAGGCTAGGGAGGAGACATGTCATGGTCAGGCTGAGCGGTCAGCAGCAGTCAGCAGGTGGAGCGCCATATCAACCAGTGAGAACTATTATGAGAGATTAACCCAGATCGGAAGCCGGCTTATGAACTATAACACAAGGTAGCTGTCCCAAACCCACACGTTCCTATTGAAATAAATCATGTAAATCTATTTCTGCTGTTGTCGTATTTCTTTCTTGCAACCATATGCTTGTCTATAACATATATAATAAATGCCAATGTCAGTGTGTCATATTTTTTCAATTAAAAGGACACAGCCCTCAATAGCTCATCTCCTTCTTCTATATAATAAATGTCAGTGGGTCATATTTTTTCAATTAAAGGGACACAACTCTCTATAGCTCGTCATCATTTTGATCTACATGTGCGTACACACACTCATGTACACAATGAAAAGATAACATCCAGCAGCCACCAACTAAGGCTTTTTCATGAACTCACAAACACATTAGGTTGACCATCATAAAGTAAGTGTTCACACATTTCGCACAGCACAAAGAACACATAATTACATTATGAAACAAATTTCACTGCAAGAAAAATTGGACTTTTTATTGTTATTGTATATTTCTGCAAAGAATATACAAATGTTATTTCAACTGATGTTCCGCTTTTACTTTTCCTTCAGAAAATAACCTTTTTTTATGTTTCATTTAAAAGATGTGTCGTTGTTGTTAAATGCCTGGAATCCCAACACTCAGCAACTAAAATCTGGGTAGATGGATTCCAACACTAGCATCCCACTAAAGTATCCCTATTTTCATTCACCAGCCCCTTCTACGTGGGTGTCCCAATCAGAGTGTCCCACTTGGTCACCTGTAGTTTGCTGTTTACAAGCTGTAGAAAAAAAATCCAGAAAGCAGAGAAATATGTTCCACAGGAAATGAAGCTTATGGACAAATTGAGTTGATCACCAAAAGTTAAGTAATGTCGAGCCTCGTCAGTAACTAGATGAGTAACTGCTTGGGAATGGCAGATGATGTGTGCTTGATGTAATGGATAAAATCATGGAATTGGAAATTAGAGAGCAGAGTTCCAATTCCAGTCAGTCTCTTTATATTCCCTTATATGCAAATACTCTTGGGGAAAGGTTTGCACCCACCTCTTCTCCCCCCCAGCTATGGGTTAATTAGTAGACCTTGTATCAGTAAATCATTATTATCCCTAAAAAATTCTTACAATCTAAAACTATTTTCTGGCTTTAAATAAACTCAGTAGGAGTAGATGGGTTCATCTATCATCTGGTTCACACTCCTCCCCAGTTTTTTGAACAGGAGTAGAGGTTTATCCCTTGTTTCTTATTTAGGATTGGTTTCTGGTTCCTCCCAAAGTCTTTTTCATTCTATTTCGCTTTCAGTAGCCCCCTTGTATCTTAGTGGCATTGTTGCCTTGCTTAGAGTGAATTGATTAAAAACAAAAGAGAACCTGAAGGAGGTTGATAAACCATAAATAAATCAATCCACAATAAAGGATAGAAGCATCAACCAACATTTAAATATCTAACGCAGAAAATTTCAGTTTTTGATAAGTTTGATAATGGCAATGGATAAATAAAACTTTATTATAGACATTTAAAAACAAGAACATTCTAGTTATATTCAACATGTCCTTCAACATTTTAATCTAAATAGTTTATAATGGGTGAAAAAATAAATAAATGTTGGTCGTCAGTAACTTAAAGTAATGAACTAATTCAAATATCTTGGCTTGATTATCCATGAAGAGGAGTCCAGAATAGAAATAATTTCAAGAGTATAACAAATAATGGTAGTTGACACAGCTAAGAACCATCTGAAAAGACACAAACATCTGATTTAAAATCAAAGATCAGATTGTATGTCTGCAAAAAATTTTGGACAGTAGAATTACAGTGAAGAATCCAAGCATAAGGAATGAGATGCTATGGAATCACCCTCAGCATCTTCTGTGTAGACAGCATCACAAATGATGAAGTCTGAGACATCAGCAAGGCCTGTTGAAAAACTTCATATGCACAGTCCAAAAGAAATTGGAAATGGCATGGCCAAATCATTTTAGTCAACAATCTTTAACCCAGCCATCATACAAAGCAAAAGAAAGAGGCAAACCCAGAAAAAAATTGGACAATATCACTGATTGAACAGGAAGATCATTTGCAGAGACTCAGTCGTTGGTATGTAACTGAGGCATACTGAGGGAGATGGTTGAGTGCTGAGCTGTGCAGCAACCCTTTTGACCACATCCAGCCATTTGATTATGATGGTGATGCTGGATGACATTTTTAAAGACTAATTTCTCAAATTAGATATAAAATTGCAAAAGTCCTTAAACAATCAGTTCTGTTTTCAGAGGAGACATTTCTTTTTTAATCTAATTGTTATTCAGGAAAAAAAAAAGTTTGGCAAACATGGATAAATATGCTTGCAAAAAGACAGAGTGTCAAAAGGATGGTTTTTCCCATGACACCACTTTTTCAACTACCATCATTCTTTGGCAATGTTTATTGTTTTAAAAAGCAATTGATTAGAATTGGAATAAAATCTAAACATATGATGAAAGTGAATTTATATAAATATTTCTTTATCCTTGAGAAATTCAAACAAAAATAATAAACACTATTTATTAGATTATTTACATTATTATATTATTGAAACAGTTATCAAAATATTGGCTAATTGCCAAATGATTCGAACTTTTATAAAATGATAAATAATAAGGATTTTCTTATAGTGTGTTCACATCTTTTAATAATAGTAAATGCTTATAATTTTATAAATAAAAAATTGTTTTCATATTTATTTTTTTTTAAATTGATAAATATTGTATTATGTTAGATCTAATTGTATTAGGTTT
This sequence comes from Acanthosepion pharaonis, assembly GCA_903632075.3. Taxonomy (NCBI): domain Eukaryota; kingdom Metazoa; phylum Mollusca; class Cephalopoda; order Sepiida; family Sepiidae; genus Acanthosepion; species Acanthosepion pharaonis. The sequence continues at coordinate 840,194 of CAHIKZ030005464.1, read as the reverse complement.
TTTAAAAAAATTTAAATATAAAATTATTCTTGTAAGACAGTTATTCCCAAACCTTTTTCTCTGGTCCACATTTTTAGAAGGAAAATTTGCTTGCATCTCACAACATTTTATGTGATAAAAAGTACATTTAAAAAATTAAAAAAAGAGAAAAGTTTAAAGGGAGATAACTAAGGATTCAAAGTCAGAACATTATCATTGATAACTCTCTCCTCCAATTTGCAGACCTCAATTACTAAATTCTTAATACCTGATATAATGCCAGAATATCACAATGATAAAATCAGTCAATAATTATTAATAACTATTTATACTGGGACTCATGCATGCAATTACAAGTAATCCATGATATTTTAAATTTCACTTGCTATCCTCTTCTGCTGCTCCTATGAGGCATGGCAATCCATTTGAGGACCACTATTGGAAGATAAGTTTTCCTTTTGTTTTTATTCAATGCATTTAATCTAGATATGATATCTGTTAATAAATTTTAATTGCTTTATCTGTCACCTGATGAGTGAAATCCTTTTTGTGAATCTTCAAGTTGGGTGATAGGTTTTTGGGGATACTTTAATTCATTTACTGTATGGCCCCAGAACGTACCTGGCTCTTCCTGCCATACTTTTATCTCTACCAAAGCCAGATCAGACCAAAAATGGAGCATTGCTGCCGCATCTGGGCAGGAGCTGCTCAATCGTCTCTTTTCAGCTTTGACAAGTTCAAAAGTGTTTATGCGGCCTTGTGGATGTTCACTTGTTTTTCGCCCTACGACCTCTTTCCCACATTGCTAATCTCTCATTAATCTATTGCTATTTTTATGGCAACTGTTCAGGCAAAGTATATTCCTTGATCTCCCTAATCCAGACATTCACAGCCAAGACCTGTCATGCCATATACAGAGTCAACTCATCCCCATTCTTTAAATATTCTCTTAGTAAGGAGTAAGTTCCACTCAGCTTCTTCCTTAGAACTGTTGCAATGTGGAATGGTCTCTCAAGAAATTAATTTCCTGATAACCACACTCTTAACCTCTTAAAATCAAAGGTCAACTGTTATCTATCCTCTATATTGTCATAATATGAAATCCTTGTTCTCTCCTTTTTAAACTTTAAAGTCATCCTTCAAGTTAAATATAGAATTCTGGTTAATTTAACAAAAAAATAAAAATATCAGTTTTAATATAGTTGTAACCTAGGGAAAGTTACTGAATAGAATAATCACACAAAGGTTGGTACTGAACGATAAGACTTTAGACAAGAACAACACATATAAGATTCAACAATTGTGCTAACAGTGAATTTTTCAATCTCTTAACAATATTATATATAAGTGAACACTGACATTAACACACTGCCCTACGACGCTTTTCATCCTCTTGGGAGTTGGTTCCTCAGAGCCACTGCTCTGTGAAACCGACTCACAAGAGGATGTTTCCCTGCTCACTAGAATCTTAACCTATTTAAGTCTAGTGTTAACTTCTATCTTCCACACATATCTACATTAGGGAAAGTTCAGTTTGGAACTGTGGTATTGCGCTCAAGTTGGGAGCTGGAAGTTGACATGTTAAATAAGGATACAAAATATTTTTTTTTTTTCCAAATCCCTATTTTTTTGTTTTTTTTGAAGAAACAAGTTTAAAGATTAAGTTTAATTTCAAAATTGGTACATTGGAATTGCATTCCAGGACCTTATAAAATTTATAATTGAAACATTTGCAGTTGACTTGATATCAAAAGGGAAAATTCCATAACGAGCAACTGTATGCGTTCAACATGTTCCAGAAAAGAAAAGAACAGTCGACCGTTGCATTAAAAAATTTACAGCACAATGCTTTCACCTTGCTTTCTGAAAATATACTTTTCTCAATGTTGCTGTCAGATGAATTGGAGGAGTGGGGAGAGGCTATAAAAAAAATTTTATCCATTAGATAAGTAAACATTTACTATTACTTATACTTAATTACTTATGTCAATTTTAAAGTTTAATTCAAATTACATCACAAAAATATAACCAAGTGGTTAAATTTTCCAATAAAAATATTTTTTTCTTTCAAAAATGGCGAGCCACCAAAGAAGAGATTAAAAAAAAATTACATTCATCAACTGTGAAATGACACTTCTTTTTTGGGTCAAGCATGATACACACTTAGGCGATCATGTATCTTTCAATACATGACTGACGAGGCAGATTTTTTTCCCTCAGTAGGTTGCCATTTCTTTCTGCAGTAAACCAGTTGTCATCCAAGGCTATAGAATCCAGTCTGCCCTGCTATTTACCCATAGCAGGGGGGAGAAGAGGAGGATTCATACCTTTCCCAAAGGTATTAGCATGTAAGTGAATAATAATGGATTTGACTGGAATTCGAAATCAGCTCTCCGATTCCTCACTGTGTCATGTGTCCTCAAGGACACATGGCACAGTGAGGAACAGCAGATTTGAGAGATTAGGGATTTTTGTTTCAAACAAAAATCCATTTAACACAGCAGTAATAAAGTAAGTTCAGTTGATAGGATTTATTTTTAATATAAAAGAAAATAGTCAAGAAGAACTGTCCATTCGATGTATGATTTTTTTTTCAAATTAGGATTTCATTTTCTGGTCTTAATCCTGCTGTTTAGTCAGAACCTGTCTGGAATTTGGCCCTGAAAATTTTATAAATTCAAACTGAAACACAAATAAAAAAAATAACTTTGTGTACGTCTTATAACGAAAAAAAATATTCACCGGTTCTTTAAAAATTAAAAAATCAAAATTGATTACTTACTGTCACGAATAAGACCTTAAAAAATACCTTGATCTTCCCTCTTTAATTTTAACATAAACATTTACATTTTACACATTACAATTTTTTTTATCAATTTGGGGACCTTTTTTCTCCAGGGTATACCACTTTTTTAGCGTTACCAGGGACAAATTTTCGAAGATTCGGAGAAAATACCTGAAATTTCTCATTATTCCATCTAAAATCTAAATTCATATTCTATCATCTTTATAAATTTATTAAAATAGGCACAAAACTAAATGCCTCATCAGAAAAGTTGATAAGTAGGGTATTTTGGGGGAGAACGTTGTTTACCCGGCAGGTGGCTAAGTATTTTTATGTTAAAAAAAATAATTTATTATATCTGTTTATTTAATAATTTAAAATTTAAATTATTAAATAAACAGATAATAAATTATTTAAATTTTAAATTGAATGCGATTTAAAACGAAGTTACATGCATGTATCTTTTGCTTTCGAGGACTTTTAAAAATTTGCACAAGTTTTTCACAAAAGCTGAATTTATATTTAATTGAAAAATCTCAAAAATAAACAATATTGTACCTGTTGTGTTAAAAAAAACTGTTTAAATGGTTAGCAACAAAGTCTTTTCGTCGGCTCGTACGAATGAGTTGTGGGGTCACTCACATCACACCAGCACAGATAGCTTCGTATTCACATAGGGTAACAAAACATATACATAAATTATAAATAACACTGACTAAAAAAAGTATGCTAAGTTGTAAATTAAAGCATACAATTTGTTTATTTTTTTTTTGTAATTTTGGTTACAATTGCGTGTGATAAAAGAAAGAAGTCCCTTTGTATGACAAGTAATATTCCAGGGGCAGGAGTAGGACGACTTAACTTTCCAAAGGTCTATAGCGAAGAGACTGAGTCTTTTGGCGCGAAGTCCGTTTTCCAGGCAGGAAAAGTTTCTGTTGCATTCTGGGAGAACTTTTATTTTATTTTTGGTTTTATTTAAAACAAAATTAATTGTTATTTGTTTTGTTTTAAAATTTTATATTCATTATAATTTTGTATTTTTTATTTATTACTAATAATATCCCTACATAGTCACCTCACATCATGAACGTTATTTCTGATTTATCATCTGAAAGAAATCTACCTTTTTCACACAAAGAACTAAATGATTGGATCACCGCTTAAAGATTTCCGCTTTCTTTGTCAGCAGTCGAAACTCTTAGTTTTCTTAATGTTACATTCTTTTAAACTTAAACATTTTCTTTTTTAAGCGAATGAGCAAACCAAAACTCTGTCGTTTAACTGAGGAATAAAAAATGAAATCCTGTCGAATATAGACAGACACGAAAAGTTATCTTTGAAAAAAGTAAAACAATTCACCTATTTTCTTTTGATTGTGGTTTTTAACGTGTTAAAATTCCACACGTAGTAAAAAAAAGGTAAGCTGAAAATACCGATACAATATTTATTCATTTCTATTTAAGAAAAACTAATTTTATTTTAATTCTAAAACGGATTAAGTCTTTTAAATAACTTTTTGTTTTTGTCGCGTCATTTTTTCCAGATTTTTAAAAACGTTTTCGTATCATCGATTTTTTTTTGTAAAATAATAATAACGAAACATTGTATATTTAAACGTTTCTTAATTCCCTGCTACACACTTACTCCCAAAATGCAACGTCAACCTTGTGTCTTCCTGAAATCAATACTTTTATTGTCCTTTCTCATTCATTAACCCCGCGTTAGTCACATGGGTTGTTGTGTTACCCACAAAAGTTTTAAAAGTTCTCACAATTCCCAGTTGGCAATCTGTTTCTTTTGTTCCCTCTCAAAACTCTTTTTGACTCAGTGAGGGTGTGGAATCTTCCACGTCAGCCAATTACACCCCTGCGTGGATAAATAAACTATTCCCTGTAAGTGAATATATGATAAGCATTCATTGGTTAAATCACCTTCAATCTAGGTCGCTGATTGATCAGTTCCGACCAATCAAACCACCTACACGTGACAAATCTGTTTCCCCCCCCCCCCGCTCAGTATGCTTTATAAAGGGAATGTGGGTGGTTCTGTTCAATGTGTGTGGCATGGTGGATTTTAGCCATGATGGTTAACACTGGTGGTACTAAGGAATGTTGATGTTCTGAATATTTTCCATGAAAATAGCAATGGAGAATCTAGAGGCTTGCAACATGGTACAACAAAATTATAAAAACAAAATACATGTAATCTCTCTCTCTCGCGTCTCATTCCTTGCTGCCAAGATGTAATCTTCAAGAACTCCTGTCTTCACTAATGTAGTCAGACGTTCAAGACCATTACCAACATTCATGCAAATACGAACTCTGAAATCTCTTCTGAACTTTTACCAACTTGTACAATACACAATTCCAGACATGCTGAAGAAACATTATTCTTCTAAACTACAGTTTAATAATTACTTTCAATTTATGAGCTCAAATACAAATATTTCCAAATCTAAGAGACATAACTCTATCACACCTTCAGCTCTTATGCTTGTACTCCAAACACTAATAAATTCAATTGTTACGTTTTGAAACAATACATTATGTTTTTATTCTCTGTCTTGTATTAATTGTTGTGGATGGAAGATTATTGAACACACACAATTTTAAGCCTTCTGATAATTCAAACCTTCTATTCCTCTCCAACACACATCACACATCCACAACAAGGGTGTGTAGCATGTGATATAGTAGTATTATGTCTTCTCATTCTATTTCACACTCACTAACCCCTAGTGTCTTAGTGGCCTTATCACCTTGGTGAAATGATTTAAAAAAAAAGAAAAAACAGAAACAGCATAAAAAATTTCAGAAATTATTTTCATTAGGAATTGTGGGAAATATTGCCATACACCCACTTACCTACAGTAATTGATGGAGTCCAGAGCTTTTTTTTTAACAATAATGTTCACCTTGTACAAAGACCAAGAGCTACTTGAAGTAGATGTTTACAGGGTAACATAAAGTTTATGGGGATATGTGGGGAAGTTAGCAGTTAACCCTAGACTTGAACAGATTAAGATTATAGTGACCAGGGAAGCATTCTCTTGGGAGTCGGTTCCACACAGCAGCAGTTTATGGGAAGAAGTTCCTCAAGTGGAACTTAAATCTCACCAAAGAAATAACTTGGACCGATTTTAAATGTGAATTTATTTTAAGCGTCTAATGATTTTTTTCTTTTACTTTCAGATTTAACAACTTAAGTCTCCATGGAAAGATTAATGTGCTAACTCTGAAATCTCTTCTGAACTTTTACCAACTTGTACAATACACAATTCCAAACATGCTGATGAAAATTCTTCTAAACTACAGTTTAATAGTTACTTTCACTTTATGAGCTCAAATACAAATATTTCTAAATCTAACAGACAACTCTATCACACCATCTTATGCTCTTATGCTTGGTGAACTTAAGTCTCCATGGAAAGATTAATGTGCTAAAGTTATGAAAGCCTAGTATGAAAATGGATGTTCAAACAGAAATGCATTTTGCACACTTTGCAATTTTTTAGGTCAACATAATCGACCAACCAAGAGTGCAATTGAAAATGATGTAACGTTGTTGTGGAGAGGTTCAATTCCTGTGCACAATGACAAATAGAGGTGTCTGGATTTTTGGCCACATTCTCGTGCACTGCAGCAATGTTTTCAGCTGAACAGCATAAACAAGTGCCCAATGGTGTTTTCACATCTGCCACCGACCCAGTTTGTTTGAATTTATGAACAATTTTTCCAACTGCACTCTTGAAACTTTAACACATTTTTTGATTGTTAATCTTTCCATGGTTGAAATTGCCAAAGACTTATTTGTTAAATCTGAGAGAAAAAGAAAAATATCATTAGATGTTTAAACTTAATTCACATTTAAAATCAGTCCAAGTTATTGGAACACCCTTTATAAAGGGAATGTGGGTGGTTCTGTTCAATGTGTGTGGTATGGTGGATTTTGGTACTAAGGAATGTTGATATTCTGAATATTTTCCATGGAAATAGAAATGGAGAATCTAGAGGCTTGCAACATCTATATAATAGAACTATCTATATAATAAGAATACTATAAGTAAATAATAATGATGTCATATATGTATTTAAATATTAAAATGTTTATGTAACCTAATTCTGTTATTGAATTTGTATATTAATTCTTAAATAATATTACTTTGTTTTTACAGAGTTCTGGAAAGCTTACATCCTGTGTAAATCTATTTTTAATTCTGCTGGATAAAAAAAAACCATAAAACAGGAAAAACTGAAATTAGTGGATTTGCAATTTAAAGAAGTAGCTATTCTAAAATCCATATGCAAGAACAGATTGAAAGGAAACCATATTGCTGTGAAGTTTGTGGATCTGTGATTTTGCATATTTCAATTTTAAAGAAACATGCAAGCACATTCTGGAGAAAAAACCTATTCTAATCAAAAGTGTGAACCATCATTTATACAAAAATCAGACTTGATTAGACATATCCAAACACACACTGATGGGAAACCCTATTCTTGTGAAGTATGCGGTTCTACATTTTCATTGAAATCACGGTTAGAGAGACATGTGCGAACACACACTGGAGAAAAACCATTTTCTTGTGAAGAGTGTGGATATGCCTTTTCCCGTGCATCGGCATTAAAAAGACACGTGCAAATACACACAGGGGAGAAACCATATTCTTGTCAGCTATGTGACTCTACCTTTTCCCTTAAGTCATATTTGGTGGCACATGTAAGAACTCATTGTGGAGTGAAACCATATTCTTGTGAAGAATGTGGATCTTCATTTTCACGATCATCAGCTTTAAAAATTCACATGCGCACACACACTGGAGAAAAACCCTATTCTTGTGATATTTGTGACTCAGCCTTTTCACAAGCACCAGCTTTAAAAAGACACATGCAAACACACACTGGAGAGAAACCATATTCTTGTGAAGTGTGTGGATCTGCATTTTCACGGTCGTCAGCTTTAAAAATACATATGAGAACACATACAGGAGAGAAACCCTATTCTTGTGATATTTGTAACTCAGCTTTTTCACAAACGGCAGCTTTGAGAAGACACATGCGAACACACACTGGAGAGAAACCATATTCTTGTGAAGTATGTGAATCTGCATTTACACAAAATTCGCATTTGCAAAGACACATGAAAATGCACACAACAGAAACTACATATTCATAAGGAGTTTGCAAACATTAGCTGGATCAAAGTCGTATTCTTTGACATCAACATTTAAGATTTAGTTTAGTTTTTGCAATATGAAAATTTTCAAAAACATTAAAATATGCACCTCCAGAAGTTTGTATTTTCCAAATTCATTTTCTAAATAATCTATGGTAAATTCACCAAGCATAACAAAATTAAACCCACTGCTTAGCAAATATCTACAAACATCAATTAAGCCATTGCATGTATGTTCAATGGCTAAACTAGTATCTCTTGTTAATGATTGCATTTTTTCCTTGCTTCTTTTCCTGTTCTTTTTGTCATTTTTCCAAAATTAAAAAGGAATAACATATGTTCATCATCTAAATCTGATATCCCCTTTTTCAGTGGATCATTTTTGCTAGTGTCATTATATATTTCTTTGACACTGACAATTTTCCCAAATTGTAAAACATTTTCAATGAAATTAACTGTTTCTGCAATATCTTCCCCATTTAATAATGGATGTGGTTTATTGGCAGTTACAGTTTGATCACAAAATCATTTAAACAGTGCGAAACATTTTGTCACTCAACAGATTTTAGGTAAACTGCTACATCAGTTAGTTTTGGCAGCTTAACAAATTGGGATTTTTCCTACTCAAAAAAACCTTTTAGAATTTACAATTTTGCTGTCATGTTTTTGCCTTCAGAATAAAACAGTAATTCAGAAGTAAGTTCAGTAATACAATTATTCTGAATATTTTAAAAAGGTGGACATCAAAAAGTATGTACAAGCGATTTTTAGTTATCGAAAGCTTATTAAAAACAGTGTAAAATTTTTTGAAAAAAGATTTATGAATCCTGTTGTCACATACAATAATAATGACTTGAGAATTTAATTGCTTGACTGCATCAACAATATATATATATAACTTTTTCATTTTAACAAAAATTGCCTCTAATTTTGTAAGTGGGGTCATTTTAAGTAAAATATTTGGTCCATCATTTAAATATTTTAACATGATATCCAATACTGTTTTTATTAACCTCTCAGAATTTTCAGCCAAACCAAATAAATTTCCCTATAATATTGTAGAGCAACTTTGACATATACATCATCCACTAAAAGAATACACTCTTTCCGATTTTCAGAGATTTTACTAAAAATATCACCAAGAAAATTAAAGTCATTTTAAGCCTTTTGATGTTAAAGCTGATAATGTTTTCCCATTGGGTAACTTAAAATCATCCTAAAGTCTGTTATATAATGAGATGTAACAAAATATTCAGATGCCCTGATAAGGACATCAGAAGTATGTTTCATCCCAATCCTTTGTAGTGATAAAACACTAATATTTAAAAATTTTTTTCTATTATTGTTACTAAGATAACAAATTGCTTCATTGACTTGCAACCAGTGCTAAAACATTGATATTCACCTTTTTGAAAGAGAAAAAATTGTTGTGTGGTAACATTCAAATCTCAAGTTTCCAAAATTTTAATTAAAAACATTGGAATACCTCCAGTGAATAGAATCAACAGATTGGATGAACTGCTGATTGTTTGATTTATTCTGTTGTTCAATATTCTGATACAATTTTTCAAAAGTGAGGATTTTGTCCTTTTCTAGAAACTGTGCCAACTCATCATTTTGCACATTTCACACAGAAGCAGAAGTTTTATTCGTTGTTCTTGGTTTTGGTTGAGGACTAGGTTGATGGCAAATAATCAGATATTGATGGTGGATTTGTGGGTTGTACTCTTTACAATGTTTGGTTTGTCTGGGTTGTTACCTTGAGGTATTACCTTTAACTATCATTTTTGCTCATTTTGATCATAGATAAGATGAGATACACACACCTTATTTTGTTCATCATAGTTATATGGTCAATGATTTGATTTTAAGAACAGTGGTAACATAATTTAGATTTACTGAATTTAATTATGACCTTAATTTTATCTGTCAAAATTCTTAAATGGCATTTTTCTTTAATGTAGCAATGGTTTGGTTTGGTTTGTTTTGAGGTATATCAACCTCAGTGGGTTATTTAATGCAAATTAATGTAGAAATGGAAAAAAGTTACCCTATTTGACAGCATATAAGTGCACTTTGTTTTACTAAAAACATATTTTAAAATTCCCCTGCATCTTATACATTTAACATGTAGGTTTACTAATTTTACTAATTACTAATTTTTTCTCACTTTGCCCTGCTGAAATTGGGGTGTGTCTTATAAACCCGTGTGTCTTATACACTGTCAAATAGGGTACATATTTTATCTTCTACTGCAGAGCTTCAAATCACCTACCTCCCTTACAATGTAAATATTTTAAACTTTTTAAAAAAAACTTTTTCAATTTACTTATGACTAGCAGTGTTACCCGTCTTCTACTGGATGTTTCATTACTGGGAATTTTTTGCCATTCATTTGGAGCAGTTTAAGTTTAAAGTCAGCCCACCTGAAAATCAATATTAGTAACAACAATTGGGTGCAGTTGGGGCACATCCCTAAATGGGGGGTAGAGGGAGGCTGAAAAGGGCCGTTTTTGCGTTCTCAATCATGCAAGGAAGGAACCTTTTCAATGGACCGTTATAATAATAATATACGATAATTTTATTTATAATATAATTATTTTATAATTCTAATAATCTTTTGCATTAGATTTCAACTCTCTAAATTGATTGTACGCTGTTTTTTACAGACATTAAATTTTGCCTTTGATTTTTGCGCAAAATGTAAAAATCAGTTTTTCACCTTCAGGGTTGTAATTTTTTTCCAGCCAATTTGGACTTAACACCAGCACTGAAGAATTATCTATCAAACAAAAGAAAATTTCATTGAAATCGGATGAAAACTGGAAATGCATAAACAATATCTGATCGCACACACACACACATTTTGAGAATTATAGATATAGATTATCCATTTTTTCTTTCTTATTTGTTTAAATTTTATGATGAGGTTTCAGTTCATTATGTAAAATCAGTGTAACTCAATCACCTACTTTAATACCAGTTTAAGGAAAAACAATATACTTTCTTGTTTCCATTGTCTTTAAGGAATTATCCTCGACACAACGGTTATAAATCGTCTGAGTTTCAAATCCCTCATTGCCACTATTCTATGGCTATTGTTATAACATACTTACTTTATATAACATACTTCGTATAAGGATTCTCTCTACACAGTGCTTCAGCTATTTGCCATGATGCTTGTACAGTAGTCTGAAGACTGACTCCAACCAGCTACCAGTCTTACCTCTAACCTGGAAATTTATAGTTTTAGACTAGTTCATATAGTCATGGTGTTGGGGGGAACTATTTACTTCACAACATCCCCCTTTTTGAGATTAATAATTTTATAAAATATTTTATTTTATATTAGTATTAATATCTCCCCTTCCTCTTTCTGGTGAGTTTGCCAACGTACTTGACTTTGTAGTATTTCTGTCTTGGATCAACTTCCAGTTCTCCAGTATGCTTTCATTTTCTTGAACTTGTCCTTGTAGGTCTCATGAGTTATGGCGCTGGAACATCAAAAACATCATATAGCATTTTTATTGATTCTTCCAATATTTCAGGTGTTTCTTCACTGAATCTTTTTTTTCAGCTGATTATGGTACTTTTTATGTCCAATTTTTTTGCCTTTTCACCATAAAAATCAATTTCACGATTCTTGCTGATATTATGCCATCTTCCCAGGTTTCTTTGACATCTTCATATGCTCTAAAGAATTGCTGGTCTTGAAACGTTTTTTGTTGCTTTTGTTAACCGTTCGTGTTTTTCAACTTGTAATAACTTATCTGTTATAGAGTAGTTTCACAGTGGAGGCTTGTATTTCACTAAGTCAGTCCTAAAAAGGTTCGACCTAAAAAACGTTAGGGACTTGATATAAATAGTTAATGATGCAGCAATCTAGTGGTGGTGGTTGATACTTTAATGTCCGACATCGACTGACTGACCAACTCACTGAGCTCACTACTACTACTAATTATATGTGGGAGAATCTATTAACAATAGAATAGGTATGTTCTGGTATAACATTATCAAACACCGATTTTTACTCTTCTGGCAAACAATTCCACCTGCGACATGCATGATGGTGTGTTGGGGTTGGGTGTTACCCAGTAAGCTCTCAGAAAATTTTGAAGTGCTTCCTCATTTAATTTCTCAAGACTTGCTTTCTTCAATGCTCTTTTGAATGTTCCCACAAACCATTCCGCTTGTCTGTTTGATCTTGGGTGATACTTGGTCGTAAGATGTTCAATGGGGAATGTCTTATAAAAATCTTGGAATTTTTTTTACCTGTGAATTGTGTTACATTATCAGATAGTTCATGCAAGAAATTCATTGTCACTGAGGATGTTGGATTTCTGCACTTATAAATTTCTGGTCATTTTGTGTAACTATCAGATGCTACAAGAAATTGTGATCAATTGATAGGACCTGTGAAGTCTATATGCAGTCTTGACCATGTCATGTCTGTCTTTGGCCAAAGTTCTATCTTTGCGATTGGTAGTTTTGCTGCTAGAGCACAACCTCTACATGCTTTCACTATTCTTTCAGTATCTTGGTCCATTCCGGTCTAATATACAAAACAGAGATTTAGTTCCTGACATACCAGGATGTCTGCAATGAATATTCTTTAATATTCATTTTGGTAACACACCCAGTATTACAACTCTTTGACTATACATTACTACACCATCGTATATCAAGTACATGTTTAAGTCTGGATTTCATTCTTTGTTACTTTCTTTCAATTTATTTTTTATTTTTGCAATACATCATTTTTTGCTTTTTTTATTTAAAAAAAGTCACTGTTAACTCTTGTACTATGTTGCACAAAATATTTTTAATTCCATTTCACTTTATATTGCTACAATGACCATATCCTCCAATTTCAGGTATTAATCTAGATAATCCATCCTCATGTCCTAATTTTTTACATGGTTGGTACTCCATCGTAAAATCATAGCTTAATAGGATGGTACCCAAGTGTTGTAGTCTATTAGCTGTATGCCTAGGTATTCTTTTCTTTGAACCATATATTAATAAAGGTCTGTTTTCAACGTGAAATTTTCTTCCATGAATAAATTTTTAAAATTTCTACACAGTGAATATGATTACTAGAGCTTCTTTCTCTATCTGGTTGTAATTTTTCTCTGCCAGTCGAAGTGAGTGTGAAGCATGAGCAAAGGCTTTCATTTTGCCCCCATCATATTTGTATAAACTCACCACTCCAATACCATACTCGCTTGCATCTGATGCCACTACAATTTCTGTTTTTGGCTCAGTGTTCTAATGATAAATCAGACGAAAGTCTTTTTTTTTATATTTTTTCAAACAACCTTTGACATTTGTCATTCCAATTCCACTTTATTCCTTTTTAAAGTAGATTGTTAAGTGGTTCCCTTAACTTATGCATGTTATGTACATAAATTTGATAGTAATTAGCCAGTTCTAAAAAAGCTTGTAACGTAGTCGCATTTGTTGGTGTAGGAATATTTTTAATTGCAGTTGCCCTTGATGGATCTGGTTGCCTACCACTTTTATCAATAATTTGACCAAGGTATTTAATTCTTGGCAAAAATAATTCACATTTTTCTTCACTAAGTTTGAAGCTGTATTCTCTTTTCCCAAAATTGTTTTCATGTGTCCAACATGATCTTCCATTACACTTTTCAAAATGTTGTCCAGATACACCACTGCAAAGTTACAATCTGTAAGCAATGGTATCTTTGGCTGCTGAAAAATAGCTGGTGTCACCTTTATACCAAAAGAAAGTCAGTTAAATTTATATACTCTTTTGTGCATATTTATGGTCGTTAATTCAGCACATTCATTTGCAATCAGAATTTGTAAATATGTTTCAGATAGATCCAATTTTGAAAATATTCTTCTACCATTTAACTTCTAAAAAAAAAATTTCTTCTGGATTTGGCAATGAGTAGTTATGTGTTTCTAAACGACTGTTTAATCTAGTCGAGAAATCCATATAAACAAGAAATCTATTATTTCTTTCTTCCCATACACCACTGGTGCAGCCCATTTTGAATGATTCATTTTTTCTATTACCGCCTTCCTTTCAAGTCTGTCAAACTCTTTATTAACTTGTTCTAATGCTGTAAATGTTATGGTTCGTTTTGGCTTAAATACTGATGTCAAACCTTTTTTTACTTGAAAATCTGCCTTGAATTTTGAACATCAAGCCAGTTCATTTGATAGAACATCTGGAAAACATTTTTTTTAATTCTTTATGAAGATTTTTTGTTTTAGATTAGTCACTTGTCTGCTTACGTTTTTACAATAAACATTTTCTGGCAAATCTCAAAGTTCAAATAGTTCTATCCAGTCTATTCTGAATAAGTTTGTAGCATTTCTTAATGCATAAGCTTTAGTTTTTACATGCTTATTATGGAATGAAACATTGCTAGTCATTTCAAAAAAAAAAAAAAAAAATTCTCACCAGAAACTGAATTTGCAACTTTAGAAATTCTTTTTAATAAAGGCTTTCCAATTTTCTTCCATGTGGTTTCATTGATTATTGAAATATTGCTGTTGGTATCCAGTAGTATTTTCACACCAACATTATTTATTTTCACATTTACAAATTTTCTTTTGTTTTCTGTGACTGTTTTATCCATTGCAATGCTGTGTATTTTCTTCCTATGAGAGTTTTTTCTTGGTTTGGTTTTGCAGTGTGACTTTGTTCTTGTTTGCCACACTTATAACATTCTGCACTTTTAAAATGGACAGTGTTTTCTGAGATGTAATTCGCCCTATCTGAGACAAGGATTTATTCTCCTTTTTGTATATTTGCTTTTATATATACACATTCTTTTTCCTGAAACTCTTCAGTATAAGGTTTCAGATTTAGCATTGTCCACTATTTCTTGCAGTGTAATATTAGTTTTGTTCAATTTCATTAAAATTTCTGCTCACATTTCAGCATCATTTTTAGCTGTTAAACCTTGCTTGAAAATTAATCCTTTGAACATATCTGGAGTCAGTAGCAGCATATGTGACAAAATCTTTTTCTTGGCTTGATTCAAGCACCTCCAATGAGCCCTAAATAGAAAGCTCTTGTCACTAAAGGTTTTCATCTGAATGTGTATCATGTCTTCAAACCTGATTTTCTCAGTAGTATAAGTTGTAGTATTTTCATACTCTATCAGAGCTACTTTTCTCAACAACAATCTCATTTTTGCCTTATTTTCCTAGCCACTGCATTCCTGACTGAATATGTGTTCATATCTACGAAAATATACAGAAAAAGTCAGTCCCTCATGTGAATTGCATATAAATTCTGCTATGGTGTTTTCAACAGTGTCTGGTGTAAGAGAGGTTGAAAAACTTTTCATTTCCTTCAGAGTTATATCCAACAACTGTTGTTTTTATTTTGTAGTTTTAGCAACTCTTGATTCTGTTGTTGTTGCTGTTGAATTTCAATGATCGAAGCCAAAATTTTCTCCATATTCACAAGAATATTTTTTTTAAAAACCAACGTGGTTGAAATACTTGTTACAATGGTTATAAGTCATAAAAGTTCTGAATCCTTGACACAACAGTTATAAATTGTCAGAGTTTCAAATCCCACATTGCCACTATTGTAACATCACTGTTCAATGGCTACTTTATATAATTTATATAATGTACTTCATATAAGGATTCTCTATATGCAAGTTGTTTCACTGGTCAGGCTCTGTTTGATGTTGAAGTTACAAACTGAACTGAACCTCCCTCATTAGAATTTTTGGATAATCCTATTTTATGGGGTGTGTGCATCAATCACTTCCTCCCTCATAAAATGATTAGGTAAACAAAATTAACAAGTTTAATATTTTTATACTATTTTTTAAAAATTTACTGTAAAAATATTAAACTGAATAATTTTGTTTTACATTTTTAACAATGCTAGTAAAATTCAACATACATTTTTTAAATACCTGTAGTTTTTTTTTTTTTAAATTTTAAGTCAATATGTTTGTTACTATGAAGAATAATATCACAGAAAAATTATTAAACTAAATTTTTATTCAAATGGCTAAATTTCAGTATAGTACTTTGAAAATTGGATGTGCAAAAAGTAATTCGCTTTTTGTTTTCTTACAAGGACGGTACCAATATACTTAATGTGTTATAAAGAAAACAAATTATTCCTTAAAAAATGAAATTATTAGGTTGGTGCAAAAATAATGACATTATAATGTCGTTTTTGACGTATTTTTTAACGTCAAAAAAAGACATTATTACGTCATTATTTTTGCACCAACCTAATATAATCAAGATATTCATTATTATTAAGAATAATAGCATAAAAAAATATAAATTAACTTTCAGTGACAAAATTCTTTTTAATGACATTTGTGAATTTTACTGTTTAAAATAACCACAAAAAATGTAAAAGATGATATTGCCAAACAATAATGTCTTCCCTTTTACATTTTTGTGTTATATTTGTAAGTATAGTTGTAAAATATTAATAAATTTATTGAATTTAATTTTTGACAGCGAAAAACATTAATTTTAATGTGGTCAATTTCTTTATAGAGAACAGAAAAATTCAACAATTTTTTTAAAAAATAGTTGTTTTATTAAAGAAAAAGACATTATTCATGAAAAATTAATTTTATACATAATATTGTCATTGTTGAAGAACAGTAGCATAGAGAGAAACATTAAATTTATATTAATTTTGTAGTAAAATTCTTAATGACACTTGTGAATTTTGCATCGAAAAAATATGTATAATGATAAAATTTGCAAGTTCAAATAAAATAAATATTATATTTACTTTGGTATTTTCAATAACTTGAGTCAATCAAAAGGTAAAAATATCTTTAAAAAAATATTAATTTCTTAATCCAATTCTAGCAACAAACTTTCACATGTTAACACTTTGCCCAGTCACTGAAGATCTAAACATGGTGTATTTAAGACATTAAGAGATTCAATCAGATATTGCACTCTTTGTTATTGCAAATATTTTTACATTAATACATCAATGCAGTAACACTGCATTGAATATGAATTTATTTGCCAAAAATATGCTACTTGGGTTTTTATTCTATGGTAAAAATTGTCCATTGTTCTCAAATTAGTGAGTAAAAAAAATAAATCTAAAAATAGTTTGAGATTGATTATTGTCATTTTGTAGTAAAAATGTAGAACTACACACCCTATAAATATACAGAGCTACACATCGCATAAAAATAATTTCTTTCCAAGACCGGTCCTGTTGATTTTCAAAATGTGAATTATATATAAATGTAGACATAAAGCATTCTTAAGCTTGTGTTTCATTTCTATTGAATGTATACATGCATTTCTATAAGTCTTTCCAAACTTGGAATTCTTTTGAATATAGTGCCACACAATTCAGAAAAATACAGTCACAAAGTCTGCATCAGCTGAATGAGATCAGCATATTTAAAATGGTCTGAACTTTGTCTCCAATGTTTACTTGTTTTTTTTTATATATAGATTTGAGATTTTACTGAATGATTTGATTTTCTTAAAATAACTGTAAGAATTTGTAAATAGAAAAGAAATCTCTTAAATATTTTAAGAAACCTGGAAATAACAGGAAGCAAACAAATGTATATTGAATTACAAAGAAACACGAAACATCAGATAACAAAACATTTATTATCAACTGTTCATTTTCTAAAATGACGTCAGAATGTATAGCCATTTTAATTCCATCAAGTCGGTAAAAGTTGCAAAAACAAAATTTAAACAATTCCTTGATTAAAGAATTTGTAGTTAAGATATTGTTAAGAGACTTGAACATAGATTGTAATCTTTGTTATTGCAAATATTTTTTAAATATCACTGCATTGAATATTTGAATCCATTTAAAAGGAAATGCTATTTGGATTCTTATTCAATGCAGTTAAATTATATGTGCACATTTTCTTAAAATAGAAATTTTTGAGTAGAACAACAAAAAAAAATAACTTTCAGATTATCAAGTTATTTTGTAGTAAAAATGCAGAATTACACACCCTATGAAAATACACAGCTACACACCCCACAAAAATAATTTCTTACCAAGACCAGTCCTGTTGATTTTCAAAATGTGAATCCTGCATAAATAAATCTTAAGGACATGTTTCATCTCCAGTGTATGTACATCTCTATAGTCTTTTTTTTAACTTGAAATTCTACTGAATGTAGATCCATATCCTTTACAAAAGCACAGATGCACAAAATCTGCATCTGTTAAATAAGATGCACATACTTAACAAGACAATATCTAGTTTTGAGTGTGTACTCGGATATGCCTTTTTAAATTTGAACGGTCTGAAAATGCAAATCCACATAGTTCACAAGAGTAGGGTTTCTCTCCTGTATGTGTTCTCATATGTATTTTCAAAACTGAACCTTCGCAAAAGGCAGCTCCACAAACTTCACAAGAAAATGGTTTCTCTCCTGTATGTATTCGTAAATGCTTAGCCAGTGTTGACTTTCGAGAAAAATGAGATCCACACGTATCACAGGCATATGGTCTCTCATCAGTGTGAGTACGCATGTGCCGCATCCAATCTGACTTCCGTGAAGATAATGAACCACACACTTTACATGAATATGGTTTCTCTCCAGTGTGTATTCGTTTATGCTGCACCAAATCTGATTTCTGAGAAAAGGAAAATCCACACTCATCGCAAGAATATGGTTTCTCACCAGTGTGTGTTCGCATGTGCTTCACTAAACTTGATCTTACTGAAGAAGAATAACCACATATTTCACAAGAGTATGGCTTCTCCCCAGTGTGTATCCGCATGTGTTTCACTAAACTTGATTTTACTGAACAAGAATAACTACACACTTCACAGGAATAAGGTTTTTCTCCTGTGTGTATTTGCCTATGTTCTACTAAATGTGTCTTTCGTGAAAATGAGGACCCACACATCTCACAAGAATAAGGTTTCTCCCCAGTATGTGTTCGTACATGTTGTGACAAATCTGATTTTTGTGGAAATGAAACTCCGCACACTTCACAAGAATATGGTTTCTCTCCAGTGTGTGTTCTCATATGTTTTACCAAGAATGACCTGAATAAAAATGCTGCTCCACATACGTCACAAGAATATTGTTTCTCTTCAGTATGTCCTCGCATATGAGTTTTTAAAGTTGAACTGCTTGACAAATGTGACCCACAAATTTCGCAGCAAAATGTTTTCTGTTTAGTAGATATTTCCTGGTCCATGTCTACTGATGTGAAGTCACAAATGTAACTTTAATCTGTTGAAATTGACTGTAGTTGATAAGTTTTTTAAAGTGCAAATGTTTTCCATTCAAAAACATCTGTAAAAACAAAAAATATGCATATTCTTTTAGAAAAGATAAATTTAACAAATAAGGTTAGCTCAATATATATTTGATTATATAAATAAAGCTTGTTTAAATAGCAACAGATGAGCACCATTCTTTATTTAGTTCCACTTGTTCAGACAATTAATACTAGGACACACTATGCTATTTAGTGGAATCATAAGAATTTAACCCCCACCCCATTCTAAATTTCTATGCAGATGTTTATCTGAAGATTACAATCTTATCCTCTTCAAATCAAAGGTCAAATGTTATCTTCATAACCTTCATTTTTCACCTCCTCTTACATAACTCATTCAGTAACACACTAACTTGAATGGCTCTCGAGCCTTGTACACCCAAGCAACACAGAGAACTTTGTTTCACTACAGTTTATGTAGGAGGGGAAGAACATTTCAAAAGTTTCTTTAATTATAAAGACACACAGAATTTAGCAAGTGAGGTAATTAATATAAAACTAAAAAAAAAAACAAGGCAATATTTAAATCAATAGCAAACAAAAAACTATGGATCACCACAACAAATGCAATGCCTAAGATTTAAAACAAATTTTTCGAAATGAAAAATCTTTCTTCAAGTTAATATTTGAGTTTTAATTTTTTAGATTAAATTTAATATTTCCAATAAGCAAAATACTTTGCTGTTTTTCAAAGAATAATTTAAATTGACGGGTACGAGTTTTCTTTTTTTTCTAAAATAGCTGATTAGTCGCCTTTTTTTAGTCATTTTTCATCACTATGTAATTCTCTTTGTTTTTTTATTTAAGTTTAAAATATTTCGGTTATTAATTTTTTAACCCGCCATTAGCCATGTTTTTAACCTGACACTAGCTGTGCTGACAACATGATGACATTCTAATGTTGTTCTATGGAAACTTTATCTGTAAAATATAATTGAAAAAAATTGATGTGAGCACCTTTTCTACATAATTTTAAGTACTCAGTAATCTTAAAAATTTATGAAAATATTATCAGTAATATAATGTTTTATTGGATTTTAGAAATGTTGGCTTTAAATTTAGTTATCGCTCTTATTTTCTAATAATGTCATGTATGATCATCTGTACTTAAAAAAATGAGCACATTCATACGCATAAATAAAAGTTCAAAATTCTTTCAAAATATTGTTCTGATGATTTGTATTAATCTTTTCTATTTATGATAAGTAAATATAGTTTGTACTTAATAATAACAATACAATCTGTCAGGAAATCTTCATTAGCCCAAGAAAAAACTCTGTGACAGTGCAAGCTGGGGAAATGAGCAACGGTACTTACCTTAATTTGTGAAAAAAAATATCTATTTCCACGACGTAGCTTCTCTGTAAGATAACTTGTGTAGCATAACAAAAGATAAAAAAAAAAGAGGAAAAAACATTTCCTTTATAATCACTTTAGTGATCATGTGATAACAAGTCATGAGACCTTGTAACTATAAAAAAGTGGTAAAAAAAAATGGTAACAGCTTTTAGTTTTAGTCGACCAGAACAACAACCCAAGTAAGTACTTTACTCCTCCCACCTGAACCGTCAATTTTTCCATAAATCTAAAAGGCTGAAATTAATGCAGAATTTTAAAAGACTTAAAACGTAATAAATTTTTCTAATTAAAACTTTTGAAAAAATGAAAACAATTCTTGTAAAAATTCATTATTCATCGAAAACTTTTTTTTTTTAGACAATACTAATAGTGTTCTTAATATATCTTATTCATAAAAGGAGTTAAAAGCTTTTCTAATTAAATAATGTCAGTTTTATTGCATTTCTTATTTCCTGATTCAGACCAGATTTTCAGTAAATGGCTGAAAAAAAAAAAAAATTTACACTCTCCAAGGAGTTCTACTTTTAAAAATATGAATATGAAGAGTAGGTATATTCAATAATTTGCCAAAAAAAACCGGCATAGTATGATGAAAAAGGTAACCAAACTTAGCAAAAACGAAATTTTATCATCAAAATGTTTATGTTATTCAAAGGAAAGACCAAAGTATTTTTTAATTATTTTTTGAAATTTTTTAATCCTTTCTAGCACGTTCGAAATTTTGGTTAGAAATATTTTTTTTTACGTCAGCAGTCATATATTTAGTATTAGTTTGTTTTAGCACTTTTTCATTTGAAAAACTCATAAATTTAGAAATTCTTTCAAAAATCAAACTGTCAGATTTTAACGAAATTTTCAGAACTTATGAAATTATTTTAGAAATGTTTGTTTTTTAGAAAGTCATGGTAAAAATATATTTTTTTTACAGCTGTTACCCCACCTTACTTAATTTTATGAAAACTGTAAAAGTTTTTTTTTTTTTTTTCTAAAACTCAGTTGGTCTTTCCTCTTAATACTAACAAACATTTAGATGATAAAGATATTGTTTATCAATTTTGGAACATATTTTTAGCAAAGACGATAACAAAATTGTTTATCAAGTTTGGGGCCTTTTTTCATCAGGGTATGCTCTTTTTTACCAAAGTATTGAATATAGCTAATGAAGAGGGACAAAAATTAATTTTTGGAAATTTCATGAAGTAATTTCTATCAAGATTTTCTTAAAAAAAAAGTTTTTAATATAATTTCTTTCAGTTCTGAAGAAATCCTGAAAAATTAATTAAAATCCGACAATTACTTGATTTTTGCAAGAATTTATAAAAACAATATGTTTTTTTACTGCAAAAGACACTAAAGTTCCCATAGCAACCATTGGTCCACAGCTGACGCAAAAAGAAAACAAGATTTTTAACCAAAATTTCAAACATACTAGAAAGGATTAAAAAATTTAATGAAATAATCAAAAAATACTTTGGTCTTTCCTCTTAATAATAAACATTTTGACAATAAAACTTTATTTTTATCAAGTTTGGTACCTTTTTATCATGCTATGGTCTTTTTTAGCCAATTTTATTGTACCAAAACAAATATTCGACTCTCCTGGTGAATTCAACATATGAGGATCAAGCAGATCAGTTCCTAGGAAACTGACAGCCTGACAACAGCACATGAGATTTGATTATAGTGGTGATGGTTTCGTGCAGCACCATCCACACTTTTTGAAGGGCCGAATACAGAGACCTTCACAGGTTTTGAATTCAGAGTTGTCCTTCTCCGAGACCAGTTGCCATCCAAGGCTATAGAACCCTGTCTGTCTTGCTATTTACCCATAGCTGAAGGGAGAAGAAAAGGATTCACACCTTTCCCAAGGGTATTAGCATGTAAGTGAATGTAATGGATTCGACTGGAATTTGAACTCGGCTCTCCGGCTTTTCCTTCTTTAATAATATTTATCTTTTTACCTTAATTTTCATTGCTTCTATCGCAACTACGCAAATATCAAAATTCTTCTAAAAAAATTAAATAAAATCCAATACTATTTAAAATAAATTATTTAAAAATTCAAATATTTTTTGTAGTTTTAATTTAGTTACAAGAAAATAGCATAAAATTTGTTAAAATACAATGTCTTTAAATTTTAAAGGAAAAAAAATCCGTAAATTTGAAGTATAAGCACTAAAAGCCCCCGATATTGAGAATGTTCCATTCTGGTGTGAAATTGCATGGTTATTTTGAAAATGATGTTAAAACTTCTCAATTATCGTTTCCGATTTATCATCAATGCAAGTTCGTTGTTTGGCCACCATTACTGACGTTGTTTTTACTTAACAGCTTTTTTACAGCTTTTCGTATGTGCAATTTTCGTGGATGTTATTTTAAAATGCGCTTATATTTTAAAATGAAGTTTTAAATGAATAATATTTTTTCTTTATTGTCCTTAATAAATCTGATTATAGCTAATGAAACAGAATCTCACCCTATGTAATTTATGAAGTTTTAAATTCAAGAAATTTTCACGACACATAGAAAAAAAAAATATCATTGAAAAAAAAGAAAAGAAATTATTTTTTTTTATCTTTCGCAATTTTTATTTTATTTTATCTTAATTTTCAGATTTTATGTTTTTCGCGCATTCATTTCAAACTTCGCGCACTGCGCAGTAATCAAGACAAATGAAGCTTCTGCGCCGCATGACTCCTCGAAACAAAGCCAGAAATGGCGGACGTTCTGTACGCGACGAGAAAGAAGTCGAACTTACATTGTCCATAACTTCTAAACGGTAATCGAACGTAATGTTTTAATGTCATTTTCGAAATAACCAGGCAATTTCACACCAGAATGATACCTTCTCAATACCGGGGGCTTATAATAATGCAAATTTACCAAAAAAGCTAGCTTTAGAGTTCTTGTTACTGCTTTTTTTTTTTTTTTTTCAATATTATTTTGTCATCCAAAGTAAGTTAATTCAATTCCGCCACCGACAATTATTCTGTCGATAGAAAAATGTTCTTTTATTTCCCCAAAAAAGTTAGTAAAAATCTAATTAAAACTGGACATTTTTTAATCATTACTTTTTTTATTTAAAATTCAATGACAATACATTTTTAATAGCAGGTGTCTGGTACTTGTTAAGAAGGGAGTCGAAATAAAAGATTAAATTTTTTTTTAAAAATCATTACGAAAGTCCGCTTAAAAAGTTACCAGTGTCGGTTACTGAAGGTAACTTTCGATGGTATGGATGACCAAATATGTCAAAACGCGAAGTTTAATTTCCTTTGTCCGTAATTGCTATGTCACTACGCTACAGTAAAAAAAGAAAAAAGAAGTACATATCAAAATTAATTTTTTAAAAATTAAAAAGAAAGAAAATAGTAATTTTGATTTTATTGACCTGTGGTAATTTAATCGCAATGGACTACTTTTTACAAATATTTCCACTTATTTCAAATTCAATAATAGATGAATGAACACCGAAAGTTTCATCAAATTCTATAATTTGGTCGACCTTCAGAATTTTAAAATGCAATATTTTGACACTGAAATTTTCAAATTCTATGGGATTATTTTTTTTAAAAACTAAAAAAAAAAAAAAAAAAAACGCTACTAAAGTAACAGTCTGTAAAACAAAATTCAAAAACAAAACTGTCACTAAACATGAAGAAATCTCTCCAGAAACCGAAATATGATTTTTTCTCCAATCCTTCCTTTTTAATGACATTCATAAAAAAACCGATTACGCAAATAACTTAATTTTTTTTTATTTATATTGGTCAAGGGTTATCCAATTTTTTAGCAATTCTGTAGTCAAGTTGACAACCCTCTTAAAATGCAGGTTTCATTTATAGATTTTTGTTTAACACAGCAGTAATAAAGGAATTTCAGTTGATCACATATAAAAACATCAGGGTTTTCGACGTACGATTTTTCAAATTAGGTTTTCGTTTTCTGGTCCTAATTCTGTTGTTTAGGACCTGTCTGTATTTAGTCCTGAAAATTTTATAAATTCGAACACTAATAATAATAAAAAAGAACTTCGTTTACTTCTCATAGCGAAAAAAATATAATTTTAAAATTATTCACCGATTCTTTTTCATGTGAAAATTTAAAAAAAAAATCAAAACTGATTACTTTCTGTCACAAACTGAGTTACGAATAGAGACCTTTAAAAAAAGATGTCAATTTTTCGAATATTCAGTGAAAATGCCTGGAATTTTGTATTTTATTGTAACTACTAATTCTAATAAAATTCTGTCGTTTCTTTATTACAAATTATGCACAAACCTCAGAAAAGTGTAGAAGTTGGGTATTTTTTGGACAATATTGTCTACCCGCAAGTGATCACAAGTATTTTATGTTAAAATCTGTTTATTTTATTATCTATTTATAATTATTATTTAGAATAATTTAAAATTAATGTGATAAAAGTAAAACGGAGTATTTATGGTGTTACCTTTAGGCTTTATGTACATATCGTTTCCGAGGACTCTTAAAAATTTGCACAATGTTTTGTTTTTTTTTTAGTAAAAGCTGAAAAGAATTTTATAACTAATGGCAAATGTCAAGAATAAGCAATAAATATGCATACATACATTTATAATATGTCTTTTAGTGTTAATGGTTAACAACAAAATCTTTTCGTCGCCTCACATCACGAACGTTACAATTTTCTGATTTATCTTCTGAAAGAACCCTACCTTTTTTACACAAGGAACTAAATGACTAGATCACCGCTTAGAGATTTCCGCTTTCTTTGTCTACTATCGAAGCTTTTTTTTACATATACCTTTCTATCGTAGTTTTCTTAATGTTACATTCTTTTAAACTTAAACATTTTCTTTTAACCAAATGAGCAAACCAAAAATATGTCGTTTAACTGAGGAATAAAATGAAATCCTGTCAAATGTAGACAGACACGAAAAGTGATCTTTGAAAAGTAAAACAATTCGTCAATTATCTTTTTTTGATTGTGGTTTTCCGTTAAAATTCCACGCGTAAAACTAAAAGGTAAGCTGAAAATACATATACAGCATTTATTCGTTTCTATTTAAAGTAAAACTAATTTTATTTTAATTCTGAATGGATTATTAAACTAGATGTCTTTTAAATAATTTTTTTTTTTTTCAGATTTAAAAAAAAAAGTCTTCGTATCATCGATTTTTTTTATTTCAAAATAATAACGAAACAGTGTATTGTATGTATTGTATATTTAAACGTTTCTTGCTTCCCTGCTACCTACTTGCTCCAAAATGCAATGACAATCTTCTGTCTTCTTGAAAAAACAGTTCTTTTATTGTTCTTTCTCATTCATTAACGTTGCGTTCTGGTACCTGCACTTTTTAGCTGAGATTTTCGATACCTAAGGTTTTAAAACGAATTAAAAAAAAATGAAAGAAAACGCATTCTTGAAGATTTCTTTTTAGCTTTAATTGAAAGCTAAAGGAAGTTGACTATTTCCAGTAAGTAAAATACTCTGGTGTATATTTCAATTAGATTTGGAATGTCAAATATTTGGTCGATTTCGAAAAATGTTTACTTACTGGCGGCCATTTACATTTTGACAAGTTTTTAAATAAAATTTAATTATCGGTTTTAAAAACCTTCCAAAAATAAAATATATATTTATGACACGTTTTTTGAGTAAAATTAGCAAATTTAAAGTTAAATTCATATGATTTGTTGAGACAAATATTACTTCAGTCAGTTATGTGCCATGTGTGATACACGCTTAGGCGATCATGTATCTTTCGATACATAACTGACGAGGCATATTTTTCCCCGTAGATTGCCATTTTTTTCTGCAGTAGGCCAGTTGCCATCCAAGGCTATAGAACCTGGTCTGTCCTGCTATTTTTACTCGTAAGTGAATGCAATGGATTCGGCTGGAATTCTAGCTCAGCTCTCCAATTCCTCAGTCTGAACTGCTATCCAATGCTCCACTGTGCCTCCTTATTAATATTACTTATAAAAGTATTTCTTCATGAGGGGTCCTGTTTTTCTTTTGTCTTTATTAATGTATCTATAAGCATAAGAGCGTGTGTCAATATAAAAGTGAACATTGAAGTCAGCACCTAGAGGCAACAAGCTGTTTTATGCTGGTTGTAATCGTCAGGCCACGAGTTTATAAATTATGGTGGCCTGATGATTGCGCCTGGCACCTCTAAGTGTTGACTTCAATGTTTACTTTTATATATTTATATCATACTTATTATAAATCCCAAGTTGTGTATGTGTATGTATGTCTGTACGTTTATATATTGGATCGGATTTCCTACATTTTTCAAAAGATTTCAACAAATTTTCACAGGACTACGTAAAATTACCTTGCAGTCGTTCTGACAGCGCCCAAAATTGGAAAAACACAATTGTTTTTGCACGAAATCAATTTGAAAACATAATTAAGAGGCATCACGAGAATGAAAGGAGGACAACTCATATCGAGTTATACTTATTATAAAACCCAGGTTGTTTGTGTGTGTGTGTTCGTTTATATATGGGATTGGATTTCCTACATTTTTCAACCAATTTCAACAAAACTTCACTTTGTTTTTGGCAGGTAGTGTTTCTTATTGTTTTGCACACTTTTTTCTTTATTTTTACATTCAGAATGCTTTAAAAATTCCATTTACAAGACAGTTGTTTATAATAAAATTCTATTCAATCGGTAGACTCATAACGATTGAAAACAATGTTTTTGTTTGAGTTTGGGTTTGACCAATTCATAAAAAAAAAAACAAAAAAAAACTAATTAAAACATGTATGTCAGTCAACCTTAAATAATAATCTTTGTCAATTTTATTTTTCAGTCTTTATGATGGTCGATACTTGATCTATCTCTTACTGTTACATCCCCGGGCAACGCCGGGGCTACTGCTAGTATGTATATAAGTATTACATTCTAAGTATAAATTAAGTATTACGAATTAAATCAATCCTGTTAAATTTCTTGCTTTTCATAAAAAGATTATTTCAAGTTTCTATAGTTACCATTTTTTTAAATGGCAACAGAAAAACACAAGTACTTATATTTTAAATAAACTATAAAAAAAGTATTTAGTTTCTTTGGTTTGTTTGAAGACCAAACTTTTTAAATTATATATTTTCTGCCCAATTTATAGCCAATCAGAACTTTTGCATTCTTTTCAGAATGATCAGAATGCCCAAGGTATTTTTGTGAGAAGTCATTTTAAAAAGCTTTGAAATTCAACAACAGAGAGCTTGAAAATACTTTTCAACTTCACATGCAACCATTCTTTTTATGTATACGGAATGCCGCAAGCCTATTGCTACTTTATTGCTATTTCCAGAGAAAAACGGTCTAACAAGCTACATTCCTTAGTTTCACTCGTTCCGACGTTTAGAGCTGAGATCTGGCATAAATCATCTCCAATCTCTTCATGTTCTGTTAGCAAGAAAAAAACTTCCATTCAAATAGTTTCTACCCAAGAACCCCACCTTTATGGAACAGACTTCCAAGAGGATGTTTCAGTGATCACGACAATTTTAACCTCTTCTAGTCTGGCATTGGCTGTTATCTTTTCTACATACATTTTTCTAATAACATTTCTTGAGTATTAAGGTTAGTAAATGAAATTATATGCTGTTTAATAAATAAATGTATCATTTACTTAAATACAAGTATCCACTAAAAATAACATTTAAGTTATATACACACACACACATATATATATATATATACTAGCAGTAGAGCCCGGCGTTGCCCGGGGATGTAACAGTAAGAGATAGATCAAGTATCGACCATCATAAAGACTGAAAAATAAAATTGACAAAGATTATTGTTTAAGGTTGATGGACACGCATGTTTTAATTAGTTTTTTTTTTGTTTTTTTTTATGAATTGGTCAAACCCAAACTCAAACAAAAACATTGTTTTCAATCGTTATGAGTCTACTGATTGAATAGAATTTTATTATAAACAATTGTCTTGTAAATGGAATTTTTAAAGCATTCTGAATGTAAAATAAAGAAAAAAATGTGTGCAAGACAATAAGAAACACTACCTGCCAAAAAAAAAAAAAAAAAAAGTGAAGTTTTGTTGAAATCGGTTGAAAAATGTAGGAAATCCAATCCCATATATAAACAAATATACACACACACACACACACACAAACAACCTGGGTTTTATAATAAGTATAACTCGATATGAGTTGTCCCCCTTTCATTCTCGCGATGCCTCTTAATTGTGTTTTCAAATTGATTTTCTGCAAAAACACTTGTGTTTTTCTAATTTTTGGCACTGTCAGAACCACCGCAAGGTAATTTTACATAGTCCTGTGAAGTTTTGTTGAAATCGGTTGAAAAATGTAGGAAATCCGATCCAATATATAAACGTACAGACACACATACACAACTTGGGTTTTATAATAAGTATGATTACTTAAATTAATATTTAATTTTGAACAATACTTATATTGGGTTGGTGTATAATTATCAGGCGTTTTTGTAGGGGAGTTATTTAATAAAAATTGCTGTTTTGTTTACTTTCTTAAATAAAAATATTATTTTATTTTCAGGTTATGAAAATGTGGGTTGATAATCATATGCTCCGGAATAATCATTTAAAAATGTTATTGTTGTATTTCTTTTTTCATAATAAATATTGTTTAAAAAGGCCTGATAATTATGCACCAACACAATACTTAATTTATAATTACACATAACACTCAATTTAGAACTTACTATTTAACTTATACTTATTAATTAATTTAATACTTGATACTTAATTTATACTTAACTCGAACTTAATGCTTAGAACCTAATACTTAATTTATGTTAAATCTTTAATTTAATACTTTATCTATACTTAATATTAAGTTTAAATCAGGGCAATCTATTTGTCAGATTAATGCCCATTATTATGTATACAATTTTAGTTTGTGACTCACCTCAACTGAATCCAAAATATACTTTGCTCTTTGTCCATCAGAGAAGATGGCTGCATCAGCAAGTTGGCTTGAAGATCCACACCTCAGAGCAGGTTAGTGGCTGCCTCTGTCATGGAGGCAGGTACTTGACCAAACTGAACATAGGACGTGCACATGACATAAAGTGAATGACAGGTAGATATACAAGCACCCACCCGTGAGAGGAGAAAAAAATGATACTCTTACATCATCACAAAGATGTAGAATCTACATTCAGAGAAAACCCCAAAGTGATACACCCACTTGCCAGCAGTAATTGATGGAGTCCAGAGTTTTTTTTTTTAACAATAATGTTCACCTTGTACAAGGCCGAAGAGCCATCGAGGTAGATGTTTACAGAGTAATAGGCAGGTTATAGGGATATATGGGGAAGATAGCATTTAACCCCAGACTTGGACAAGTTAAGATTGTAGTGATCAGGAAAGCATTCTCTTGGGATTTGGTTCCAAACAGCAGCAGCTCATGGGAAGAAGTTGCTTGATTGAAACTTAAATCTCACCAAGGAAATATAAAGGGAATGAGAGTGGCATGGTGGGTTTTATCCATGAACGTTAGAACTGATGGCACTAAGAAATGTTAATCTTCTGAACATTTTCCATGGAAATAGCAATAGAGCAACTAGAAGCTTGCAACATTTTGTCAAGGCTATATAATAGAATCACTTAATACTATAAGTAAGTAATAATGATGTCATATATGTATTTAAATATTAAAATGTTTATGTAACCTAATTTTGTTATTGAATTTGTATATTAATTCTTAAATAATATTACTTTGTTTTTACAGAGTTCTGGAAAGCTTACATCCTGTGTAAATCTATTTTTAATTCTACTGGATAAAAAAATAAAGAAAACAGTAAAAACTGAAATTAGTGGATTTGCAATTTAATGCAGTGGCTATTCTAAAATCTATATGCAAGAACCTATTGAAAGGAAACCATATTCCTGTGAAGTTTGTGGATCTGTGATTTTTCACATTTCAATTTTAAAGAAACATGCAAGCACATTCTGGAGAAAAAACATATTCTAATCAAAAGTGTGAACCATCATTTATACAAAAATCAGACATGATTAGACATATACAAACACACACTGATGGGAAACCCTATTCTTGTGAAGTATGCGGTTCTACATTTTCATTAGAATCATTGTTAGAGAGACATGTGCGAACACACACTGGAGAAAGACCATTTTCTTGTGAAGTGTGTGGAGATGCCTTTTCCCGTGAATCAACATTAGAAAGACATGTGCAAATACACACAGGAGAGAGACCATATTCTTGTCAGCTATGTGACTCTGCTTTTACCCTGAAGTCATATTTGATGGCACATGTAAGATCACATTGTGGAGTAAAACCATATTCTTGTGACGAATGTGGATCTACATTTTCACGGTCATCAGCTGTAAAAATTCATATGCGCACACACACTGGAGAAAAACCCTATTCTTGTGATATTTGTGACTCAGCCTTTTCACAAGCACCAGCTTTAAAAAGACACATGCAAACACACACTGGAGAGAAACCATATTCTTGTGAAGTGTGCGACTCAGCATTTTCACGGTCATCAGCTTTAAAAGTACATATGAGAGCACATACAGGAGAAAAACCCTATACTTGTGATATTTGTAACTCTTCTTTTTCAGAAACAACAACTTTGAGAAGACACAAGCGAACACACACTGGAGAGAAACCACATTCTTGTGAAGTATGTGGGTCTGCATTTACACAAAATTCACATTTGCGAAGGCACATGAAAATGCACACAACTAAAACTACATATTCATAAGGAGTTTGCAAACATTCATCTTAATTTCTTATTGGTATATGACACTTTTTAAAAAAAAAAAACTGATATTTTAACATGTGTGTGTTTTATTCTGTATATTTAAATTTGCAAAGAAACATGAAAAGAGATACTTTGAAATTATATAGGTGTATTTGTTTTTGTTTTGTTTTTTTTTTCAAAGTTTTTTGAGAAAGCAGTAAGTGTAAAGTTAAAACGACATTGTTTCATGATTTTATTTTTATTTACAAATGTGAAGAAATAGTCTTCAAACATGTTAACAAATTCTCAGTAGTAAAGATACTTCTAAAACCTTGCTGGCAAAGTCGCATTATGCTAATGGTGCTACTTAAAGGGACTGGTTCATTCATAAAAAGTGTCAGTTTAACTCTTTTGGCCCTGTGTTCGTGAACAATTTTAACTCTTCTGCCTGAGCTACTGAGTCAAAATTCACAAATAATGGGTATGTAATGTTTCACAGTAGGTATAGAAATAGTTACAAGTGTTTACCCACAGTTCAACTGGTGGCTGGGCAGTAAGTCACTTTTCTTTACCACAGGTAAAGCAGTGGTCAATGCTCAAAGAGTTAAGAAAAGTCTAAATAATGCTAATCTATAAAAATCATTTTCCCCCAAAGAAATTTTCAGCTGTTTATTATGAGTGAACCAGTCTAATTAAGTAACACCATGCTAAAAATAATTATCTTTCACTCATTGAAGAAAATGCAAAATAAAATTCTTGAGAAAAAATAGTTCAGTTTTTGACTTTCTTTAAAAAATTATAATCTTGAACATCTGCAATTTTTATTTTCTTTTAGTTTTAAAATTTATCTTAAATTCATGAGATGTTTAATTTTTCCCTTGTATTTGTTTGGATATGTTTTCTTGTTTTTTTTTGTGTGTGTGTGTATATATATATATATATATATATATATATATATATATATAGGTCCTTTGGAGTCAGGATACTGAAGGTAACACCAATCAGCTAAGTGACAAACCTTTTACTTGTATTATATTATATATATATATATATATATATATATATATATATATATATATAGTTAAACCTAGAGAGCCAGACAAACCTACCAAGGTTTCATCTAAGCGGATTGTCAGGGAAGTCTTGATGGAGACATGAAAATAACAAAACTTCGAGGTCAAGAAATGTTTGTCTAGAAAATTTTATGCTATAAGTAAGTGATTTTTGTTTCAGAACAGATTAATTTAACTTTAAAGTTGCTAATTTTACAAAAGTAATATTTCAGAAATGTATATCCTTTTTTAGCGGGAATTTTAAAACTGAAAAACAAGTTCATTTACATTCCACTAAAAAAGTTAAAAATGGGTGTTTTGATTGCTTTTTTGGAAGCATCGATTAAAAATCATTCAAATTTCTATTTGAAATACTCCACAGTAATTTTATTTTTTCTGGAATGAGAAAATTGAATCCTTTAGCTTTCAACTGAAGCAGTTGGAAAACTTTAAAAAGGATTTTTCCTTTATGAAAAATACATTTAAACCTTTCGGTATACTGAATTTTTGGAGGTACCTAATATATATATATATATATATATATATATATATATATATATATATATGATTAATACAAGTAAAAGGTTTGTCACTTAGCAGATTGGGGTTACCTTCAGCATCCCGACTTTCACAGTTGGACCGGTACATCCACTCATCAGGTGGTATCAGCAACTGATTGCTTATACTTCTTGGTTTTTCTTTTTTATATGTACTTATCATTGGTGCCAGTTTTTTTGTTTTCACATAGTATATGTGCATTCATACCCATAAAATATAGCTTTACAGTATTCTATCTTTATGGGATAAACTACTCAGTATCAGGGGTAGTGTATGTAAATAATTAGGCATTGAAGTCAACACTCCACATATATATAAGTAACATACATATACACACACACACACACACACACACACACATATATATATATATTAGTTAAACCTAGAGAGACAGACAAACCTACCAAGGTTTCACCTAAGCAGATCATCAGGGAAAGCTGGCTAAAAAGGTTAAAAAGAATGAAATACTTATAGTCAATAAACAAAAATACATAACAACGTGACCAAATAAAAAAAAAAAAACAAAAAAAAACCAGCAATGGGGGGGGGAAGAACCATTTATTCAATTGAAGAGGAAAAAAAAATGGGGAGAGGAGACCTTGTCTAACACCCAGTTACACTAGGTCTCCTCTGCCTGTTTTTCTTTTTTTTTTTTTTCTCTCTTTGATTGAATAAATTGTTTATTACCCACTGTTGTCAGTTTTTCTCTACCCCCCCCCACACTTTTTTTTTTTTTTTTTTTTTTTTTTAGAATTTTCAAAATTTGTGCTTCAAAAAATTAATAAAATAAACAATGTATAGTTTTTTGATGGTTTCTCCCCTTGCATGGACAAATTCAGCTCCGTAATGTCTAGTAATAAAGACTTTTCTCCCACTGTCATTTTTTATCTCTGTTTGGACAAGTGCTGGATAAACGGAAAATGGTAGCTCTTCCTTGGCCACAGTATATATGTCCAATCAAATAGATTTTTAAGTCTATGTAACCCAGCCTGACTCAATTTCTTTAATGACTCCTGAATGTTAACTTCTGGCGTCTCGGCATTCTTTACATGGAAATTAGTTTTCATGTGTCATTGCTGTGTCTTTTTTTCACATTGGAATAATTAATAATTGCTTTAATAAAAGCATCAATGCCTGTGTAAAGCAGTGTTGGACTTTATTTATCCTGTACATTCTGCAAATAATGCAAAACACAGACCCAACCAAGCCAAGACATACTCCATGACTTCAACATAGAAATCTTAACTTTATTTTG
Source organism: Acanthosepion pharaonis (assembly GCA_903632075.3). NCBI lineage: Eukaryota > Metazoa > Mollusca > Cephalopoda > Sepiida > Sepiidae > Acanthosepion > Acanthosepion pharaonis. The sequence goes on along the minus strand of CAHIKZ030005464.1, from coordinate 806,059 downwards.
AATTTTATGAGGGTGTTGACTTTCTGAAAGCTGATGTGAAGAACTTGATGAAGACTCAAATTGAACCTCAGAAGGGCTTTGATGACACTGTTTCAGCAGAAGTTGTTTGAGTTGATCTCTGGTGAAAATATAATAAATCTCAGTTAAATTAATAATTTCAATGTATTGGCAGAATATTTTGAAAACAATAATTATGATATTATATTTTCTTCATTTGAAGCTCTGAATTAAGAAAGTTGTACTCTGTTAGGATTGACTCAAATCACAGTAAAACATATAAATAGGAATACTAAAAAGAATAGAATAACAAAATATTAGAGTCTGTCTGTATTTCTGAGATGAGGTATTATGTACACTATTTACATTATTCAGACCATTGTCCTCATCTTTGTTGCCATATTTATTACAATGTTTCGGCCCTACAGTGTCTGTCTATATTTCTGAGATGAGGTATTATGTACATTATTTACATTATTTGGACTATTGTCCTCATCTTTGTCGCCATATTTATCACAACATTTCGGCCATTGTACGCTCCGGCCTTCTTCAGGTGGTTGGAATTTCGAACTGAACCCTTTATTTCACTCACTGGGGTAGACTGTTCTAGTTCCACGTGCCATGTTTGATGGATGCCAGTTAACAGTTATCTCCTGTTAATTTCCCTCTGAAAGTTCTCCACTGCCTTAACCGGGTATTGAACTCACACTCTTTGGGTCCTGTCACTGGATCTAACCAATGCCTTTATCCACTGTGCCATGTGTCCTTGATCCAGTGACAGGACCCAAAGAGTCCAATACCCGGTTAAGGCAGTGGAGAACTTTCAGAGGGAAATTAACAGGAGATAACTGATAGCTGACATCCATCAAACATGGCACGTAGAACTAGAACAGTCTACCCCAGTGAGCGAAATAAAGAGTTCAGTTCGAAATTCCAACCACCTGAAGAAGGCCGGAGCGTACAACGGCCGAAACGTTGTGATAAATATGGCGACAAAGATGAGGACAATAGTCCGAATAATGTAAATAATGAACAAAATATTATTTTTCTGTGAGTTTATAATATGTAAATGTCAAAATGACCCTTTACTCTCCAACATGAATATTAATTAGTAATTTCTTATAGATAAAAATATTTTCACGACTAATTTTTATTGCCTGGCATTCAGAAGAACTTCCTCTACTCAGGTAGTTTGTCAGAATTGAAAAAAAATTAATTTTCTATTATTTTTGATGTGGAGAGGATCCTATTTGCATTATAAATACAATGTCCAACTGATCCCTGACTTTTTGACATACATGTAGTTTTCTTATCAAATCAGTCTATTTTAGTCCTACTGTTTTAAAATGAAATATATTATTACTATGTAATGTGTGTGTGTATACATCTGGTGTTCATTTTATTTCTGGTAGATATGTTAGAATATGGAAATAAACTTATAAAAGAGTCTGTCTATATTTCTGAGATGAGGTATTATGTACAGTATTTACATTAGTCAGATCTGAAAAAGGCCGGAGCATACAACGGCCAAAACGTTGTGACAAATATGGCGACAAAGATGAGGACAATAGTCCGACTAATGTAAATACTGTAAACTTATAACATTTGTTGAAATTCCTTTTGTTTAACTCTTTTATTTGAAAATATATCTGCATAAGGTTCTAGTCAATTTTTTTCTTGGAAAATCCCCATGACCTTTTTAAGAAAAATGTAACATTTTTCATTTCTAATTTTTTTTTTTCATGTCACATATAGAAAAAGAAGTTCAAAGAGTATTATATTTTAATAGAAAAATAACTAAGTTTTGAAAGATTGAAAAATCAAATAATTTTTTATTATTGAAAATTTCTGAAAAAAAAACAGATTCCGTTTCATATTTACGGTTATTCTAAATGTTTTCTTGTAAAGTTTTAAAGTTCATAAAAAAAAGGAGAAAACTTGTTGCACTTTTTAACCTCTTTTGATAGTTCAGCAAGTTTTCTCTGGTATTTTGGTATGGTGTGTCATTGGAGACAGTAGTAGTTTTGTTTTGGTTGGAAATGAAACAAATAGGCACAGAACGAGTATATTTTCATGTTCGGATGATGGCGTGCAGTTTTGAATTCCAAGAAAAGTTTTTGTGATGATAAAATGATTTAATTTCTTCATTTTCTTTCACTTTCTCTTTTTCTTTCTTTCTTTTTTAATAAAATGTTTTTGTTTGTTTGTTTTTTTGTTTTTTGAAGTTGAAGACAAAAATGTACTGAAAATAACATTTAAAGCGATAAAATCTGTTGAATTAATAAATAAAATATCCCTTCTTTAAAAATTGCTTAGTTTACATTTCGATACATCGCTGAGCAGTTATAAAATTTTGAGAATCTATGGCATTTTGCTTAAAGTCACTATTCAGTCTTGCTTCTTTGTGGCTGCATTGGCTGAAAGCACATCAAATCTAATGACAATTCCCTCTTCCAAGGGGAACACAAATTCAAACCCTGGTGGAAAGCACATATTTTCTCTTTTAATAAGATTTCTTGCATATTCAGGTTGGTCAGTAAAAGTAAATACATATACTATCAATATAAGGGGCACCTCAGTATGGTGTAGTGGTTAACAAGCTAGTCTCGCTAAAACAGTTACGACTGAATAGTGAGTTTGATCCTCACTGGGTGCTCCATACTTTCGGCCTTGTGCCACATCTAAGCTATGCTTAGAAAATCATTAAGGGCACCCCAAGGCGGTGTAATGGTTAACAAGCTTATCTTGCTAGAACAATTACGACTGAGTAGTGTGTTTGATCCTCACTGGGTACTCCATACTTTCAGCCTTGTTCCACATCAAAGCTACGCTTGTAAAATCACCATATTATATAAGTAAATGGAGCCTCTATTCAAGCATGAGTATCCTCTAAAAATAACGTTTAAAGTGATTATATATATATATATATATATGGGTCATTTCATTTAAAACTTTTCTGTTTAGTCATGAATTGAAAGAGACATGATCACCTAAACATGTATCATGTGTGGCATTTATTTAACTAAGTCTCTCAAGGCACAGCAGAGAGAACTTTTAATCAAACACTATTGTAACTGCCAAATAACAATCTCCATGTTGAAATTCTTAAAACAACCCCAACCTATACAACTAAACCAGCAGAAAAAGCTGTCACTCTGTCTCAAGCAGAGTAACAACACTATGCACAGGTCTTTCAAGGTATACCATTCTAGTCATGGGTTTTTCTTTTGCTAAATGAAATGTCACTAACGAACAAAGTTAGTTTTTCTCTCCCGAGCATCTGACCCTGAATAGACATCAGTTATTCTAATGAACTGCCTTTCGTTAAACAGTCCCAGATTATCATGTAGATGAACAGGGTCATTGACTTTCTTTTTCTTTCCATTCTTCTGCAACCTTTGTCGTAAATTCAAGAGATGTCCTCTTCTTCGCAGAGTCGTTTGCTAAATATTGTATATTGCACTACTTCTTCCTTAAATAAAGATCTTGTCTGATGAATTGCCCAGGTAGCAGCGGAATAATTGTAGACTTCATCAGTTAAAGATTCAGGTACAGAGCGCTTATTCTGATGATCAACAAGTGAGAGATCTGCTGTTCATGATGGCCATAATCTTACTTATTATAAAATGCAGATTGTGTGTGTGTCTGTACGTTTATATATGAGATCGTATTTCCTACATTTTTCAACCGATTTCAACAAAACTTCACAGGACTACATAAAATTACCTGGTAGTGGTTCTGACAGCGCCAAAAATTGGGAAAACACAATTGTTTTTGCACGAAATCAATTTGAAAACGCGATTAAGAGGCATTGCTGAATGAAAGGGGACAACTCATATTGAGTTATACTTATTATAAAACCCAGGTTGTTTGTGCGTGCGTGTGTGTCTGTGTTCATATTTTTTATGGGATCAGATTTCCTACATTTTTCAACAAAACTTCACTTTATTTTGGCAGGTAGTGTTTCTTATTGTTTTGCACACTTTTTTCTTTATTTTTACATTCAGAATGCTTTAAAAATTCCATTTACAAGACAATTGTTTAATAATAAAATTCTATTCAATCGGTAGACTCATAACGATTGAAAACAATGTTTTTATTTGAGTTTGGGTTTGACCAATTCGTAAAAAAAAAAAAAAAAAAAAAAAAAAAAAAATTAAGACATGCGTGTCCGTCAACCTTAAACAATGATCTTTGTCAATTTTATTTTTCAGTCTTTATGATGGTCGATACTTGATTTATCTCTTACTGTTACATCCCCGGGCAATGCCGGGCTCTACTGCTAGAATGTTTTTAGCGAGGTGCAGGCAAGCGCTTTTGACTGATTGTGTATTTGTCTCTCTCAGATGCCACCCATATGGTTTGCTGCTGGGAGGATTTATAAGAAATTCACATCCTAGAGTCTTTCTTGCTCCATTCCTTTCATTAGTTCTCTTGTCTCTTTGTTTGCACTGATGAAATTAGTTCCTTGGTCACATCTTAGTTGACTAGCATTTCCTCTAAAAGCAATGAATGCTCTTAACGTATTTTGGCTATGAAAATGAAGCTAGCAAACATAGCCTCAATGAAGTCCCAACAAGATTTGTGCGTAAGTCAATATAATGAAATCAACGGGAATTGAAACTCGGAAATCCTGTGCCTGGTATTCCCAAGCAGTCACTTGTCTAGCTTCTGACCAGACTCAATGTTGCTTATCTATGGTGATTGTATGGGAACTGGTATTTCAGCATGATGTGGCTGTAAGCCAGGGGTCGGCAACTCAATCAACCCCGCGGGCTGGATCGTGTGATAATGACGAGTTGCGGGCCGGACAAAGGCCAATAAGGAAAAATTAAGGAAAATTACAAATGCAGACCCCTGTCAACCTAAATATTTAAAACCATACTGAAAATAAATGTTGGGAAATCAGAAAAACAAAAGAAAATCGAAAATTAAAAAAACACCTAACAAAAATTACTTTTCCTCAAGGAACGTCAAAACACTTCAAAGTGAAAAAAATCAACCAAGTGAAATGGATGAAATTATGACGTAGGTTTGAAACTGTTATTGAAAATTGTTCCACAAACGAACCACACACACACACACACACACAAACAAAAAAAAATGAAGCACATATACCCATACATACGAGTACAAATAGTTGAAAACATATACATTTATGTATGTACACATGCAGTGTCATCCACACATTCATGAGGCATGTATGTATAATGCACGTATGTTTAACTATCTTTAGATTTCTGCTTCCTTGCATGTCAGTCCCTCCCTGGCCTCTTTCACTTTATCGTTCCTTTCGCTTCTGTTATCTTTTAATGTAGCCAAGGGTCATAACAAATATGTATCCATTATTTGACATTAAACGTAGGCAACGCAATTTGGTAAAATAAGACTCATGAAAGATAACTGGCAGATAGTCTAATATTTTTAGTGCACTGAGATGTGTAGACATTCTATGGAAAATGACATATAACAAATTTCATTTGAAGGTCGACGATATAGTTAAATTGAGAAGTGTTGACAGATCTCATGTTAAAAATAGTCATTGGTAATCAGGCTCGCAGGCCGGTCAAAATGCCTTCGCAGGCCGGATCCGGCCCGCGGGCCATAGGTTGCTGACCCTTGCTGTAAGCCCTAATACATAATTCAGCTTTGCTTTATCATGATGGCTTCTCGTTACCAAATTGGTATTCCGCAAGAGGAGTGATTTACCGATGAAAAAAGGTATAGAGGTTTGATTCTTGTTGAGAACTCCATTTTTCTTTAGTAGGACTTCAACGTTTAAGAAAATAAAAAAAGAGGGACATCAATTCAAACATGTTGACCCACTAAAAATAATGTTTATAGTAATAAGATATAATGTTGGATTCAAATATCTATTTAAAACTTATCAAGACCGTGCCCACTAATAAAGAATTCTGGTGGGGTCACCAGTTTCTTAGATTCTGATAGCATGCGAAAAAGTCAACCATCGTGTATCACATAGATTTCTTTTTTTCCGCCAAAGCTTACAGCCAGATCAAGTTGAAACACTGCTTCCTGTATGACCACTTACATTAAGTAACATCAAGCCTGGTTAGCACTTAGATGGGTGACTCCTTGGGAATATCAGGTGCTGCAAGCTTGGATGTGTAGGTGGTATAATGGATAGTGGCTTGAAATTGTTAATCAGAGAGCCAAGTTCTAATTCCATTTGGATTTATTATATTGACTTACATGAAAATATCTTTGGGAAAGATATGAATCCACCTCTTCTCCACCCAGCTATAGGTTAATTATTAAGACTTGTATTACTAAACTATTATTACCTTCAAAAAAAAAAAAAATCTTATAATCCATACATATTTTCTGGCTTTAAATAACCTACAAAAGGTTGATAAGTAATAGTTATTTTTGTCCAGATTATGAGATCTAGCACAAAGCTTGTGACTGGTAAATCAATGGAATAATTGTGATAATTACTCGAGTAGCAAAAATAATCAGAAAATATTTTTTTAAAAAATGATAGCAATATATTTACAAGGAACATTAAATTATTTATTACAAATAAATTATTTCCATTAAATACAGTGTTTAAATGGGAGCAATAGTGCAACAAATAAGTGTATGCCGTCTATCAAAAATGAATATTCCAAAATATATAATTGTACAATTGAATTCAAGTTATTTTTTTTTTTACTTGTATGCCACCAACTTATTAGTCTCCCTTAAAAAAATGATTACAATAAAAAAGCAAATAATTTTATTTTTGATTATAACATGCAAGGTTAAAATTTCTGATGGTCAAATTACACAATAATTGGAAACAGCCATTTATTTTTTATGTAGCCAAATACTGCAAAAAATCATAACAAAAAAAAAGAAAAAAAACAGCAGAAAATAAAAAAATATGTACAGGATACAATCTTTTATATGAAACTCTTTAGACCAGATTTTCAGAAATTACAGTACAAATCGGAGAAAAGCATCTGTAAAAACAAAAAAAAAAGCTTTAGTGAATGAAGTCAAATGTGACAAGCAGCAGCAGGCAGAATAGGTTTAAGACTCCATTGTAGAGTCAGGGTTGTCCCATAGGAAAATAGCCTAGTTGATGAAACTGTTGGTTCATGAATTTGGTGACGTTGTGAGTTCAGTCCCAGGGTTGGATAGTACTAAATAAAAACAAGACAGCAAAATGAGAAGACATTACTCCATAGATTAAATGAGGATTATCTGGATTGACAAGTACTGATGAAGGGAAGGCTGGAGTACACAAAGATCAAAATCTTGTGATAATGTAAATAGAGTTCAGAATTTTTCATTTTCAGGATGGTGGTATATATATATATATATATATATATATATATATATATATATATATATAAGTGTGTAGGTATGCAGAAAATAGAAAAGAACACGTTGAGTGCATAATCCGGGGTTTCCTTAGTATTTTTGTTTTTTATTTTTAAGAAGACAGTGCTCCATACAGAAGTAGAGCTTATATTATAATAATATTTTTTGTTTAAAAAAATATGAGCGAAGGAATCAATTTTTAAACATATTTTTAAACAAAAATATATATATATATATATATATATATATATATATATATATATATATATATATATATAAGTGTGTAGGTATGCAGAAAATAGAAAAGAACACGTTGAGTGCATAATCCGGGGTTCCTTAGTATTTTTGTTTTTTATTTTTAAGAAGACAGTGCTCCATACAGAAGTAGAGCTTATATTATAATAATATTTTTGTTTAAAAATATGAGCGAAGGAATCATATTTTTAAACAAAAATATTATTATAATATATATATATATATATATATATATATATATATATATATATATATGTGTGTAGGTATGCAGAAAATAGAAAAGAACACGTTGAGTGCATAATCCGGGGTTCCTTAGTATTTTTGTTTTTATTTTTAAGAAGACAGTGCTCCATACAGAAGTAGAGTATTATATATTTTTGTTTATAATAAACAAAAAATATTTTTGTTTATAAATATATATATATATATAAGTGTGTAGGTATGCAGAAAATAAAAAAGAACACGTTGAGTGCATAATCATATTTTTTGTTTTTTTTTTAACAAAAAAGTAGAGCTATTATAATAATAATATATTTATATATATATATATATATATATATATATATATATATATATATGTGTAGGTATGCAGAAAATAGAAAAGAACACGTTGAGTGCATAATCCGGGGTTCCTTAGTATTTTGTTTTTATTTTTAAGAAGACAGTGCTCCATACAGAAGTAGAGCTTATATTATAATAATATTTTTTTTTTTAAAATATGAGCAGAAGGAATCATATTTTTAAACAAAAAATATTATTATAATATATATATATATATATATATATATATATATATATATATAAGTGTGTAGGTATGCAGAAAATAGAAAAGAACACGTTGAGTGCATAATCCGGGGTTCCTTAGTATTTTTTTGTTTTTATTTTTAAGAAGACAGTGCTCCATACAGAAGTAGAGCTTATATAATATTTTTTGTTTAAAAATATGAGCGAAGTAAACAAAAATATTATTATAATTATATATATATATATATATTTTTTGTTTAAAAATATGCATAATCCGGGGTTCCTTAGTATTTTTGTTTTTATTTTTTAAGACAGTGCATATTTTTATAATAAACAAAAAATATTATTTTTTAAACAAAAATATTATTATAATATATATATATATATATATATATATATATATATATATATATATATATATAAGTGTGTAGGTATGCAGAAAATAGAAAAAGAACACGTTGAGTGCATAATCCGGGGTTCCTTAGTATTTTTTTGTTTTTATTTTTAAGAAGACAGTGCTCCATACAGAAGTAGAGCTTTATATTATAATAATATTTTTTGTTTAAAAATATGAGCGAAGGAATCATATTTTTAAACAAAAATATTATTATAATATATATATATATATATATATATATATATATATATATATATATATAAGTGTAGGTATGCAGAAAATAGAAAAGAACACGTTGAGTGCATAATCCGGGGTTCCTTAGTATTTTTGTTTTATTTTTAAGAAGACAGTGCTCCATACAGAAGTAGAGCTTATATTATAATAATATTTTTGTTTAAAAATATGAGCGAAGGAATCATATTTTTAAACAAAAATATTATTATAATATATATATATATATATATATATATATATATATATATATATATATATAAGTGTGTAGGTATGCAGAAAATAGAAAAGAACACGTTGAGTGCATAATCCGGGGTTCCTTAGTATTTTTGTTTTTTTTATTTTTTAAGAAGACAGTGCTCCATACAGAAGTAGAGCTTATATATTATTTTTTGTTTAATAATATTTTTTTATATATATATTTAAAAATATAAGTGTGTAGGTATGCAGAAAATAGAAAAGAACACGTTGAGAAATCCGGGGTTCCTTAGTATTTTTGTCATATTTTTAAACAGTATTTTGTTTTTATTTTAAGAAGACAGTGCTCCATACAGAAGTAGAGCTTATAATAATATTATTTTTGTTTAAAAATATGAGCGAAGAATCATATTTTTTAAACAAAAATATTATATATAATATATATATATATATATATATATATATATATATATATAAGTGTGTAGGTATGCAGAAAATAGAAAAGAACACGTTGAGTGCATAATCCGGGGTTCCTTAGTATTTTTGTTTTTATTTTTAAGAAGACAGTGCTCCATACAGAAGTAGAGCTTATATTATAATAATATTTTTTGTTTAAAAATATGAGCGAAGGAATCATATTTTTAAACAAAAAATATTATTATAATATATATATATATATATATATATATATATATATATATATATATATATGTAGGTATGCAGAAAATAGAAAAGAACACGTTGAGTGCATAATCCGGGGTTCCTAGTATTTTGTTTTTATTTTTAAGAAGACAGTGCTCCATACAGAAGTAGAGCTTATATTATAATAATATTTTTGTTTAAAAATATGAGCGAAGGAATCATATTTTTAAACAAAAATATTATTATAATATATATATATATATATATATATATATATATATATATATATAAGTGTGTAGGTATGCAGAAAATAAAAAGAAACACGTTGAGTGCATAATCCGGGGTTCCTTAGTATTTTTGTTTTTTTTTTTTAAGAAGACAGTGCTCCATACAGAAAGAACTTATATTATAATAATATTTTTGTTTAAAAATATGAGCAGAAGGAATCATATTTTAAACAAAAATATATATATATATATATATATATATATATATATGTGCGTAAAATTTTCAAGTATAAAAAGGACAATATGAATAAAGAATAAAGGAAAACTTAGCTGATGTATTTCGTCCTCTAATGGATTTTATCAAGTCAAATGTGTTGCAAAATCATTACATAAATAAATAAATATGAACATTCATCAATTTAGCTGAACGGTCTAGGTAAATTATGGAAGTTGCTAAGTGATTTAATTTAATGCCTAATAAACAAAAGTGAGTAAATTAAGCTGTTGAATTTTTTTTAATATCCTCATTCGCTTTGATAAAGTCCATCAGAAGATGAAACACATCGGCTAAGTTTTCCTTGTCTTTATTCACACATGCACACACACACATTTATTACTTAAATGTTATATTTAGTGGATACTCATATTTGAGTAGACGCTCCATTTATTTATTAAACAGTATATTTATTTTTGTCTACTGTCCTGACTATCCAAGAAATCTTATTAAAGAAAAGTATGCACTCTCCAGCAGGATACAGACCAACATTCCCCTAGGGGAAACTCATTAGATCTGACGTGCTTTAACCTCTTAGCTACAAAGTGTGTTGATGACCACGCAAAGCTGAATAATACCTTTAAACACAGGTTTCTCTCTGACTCTTGAAATAGGCATATCTGCAGTTTTGTATCCAAATGTAAACAAAACAATTTGTAAAGAAAGGGAGTGAATTTTTATTTAACAGACTTTTATTATTTAAACACTATTTTTAGTGGATACTAGTATTTGAATAGATACTCCATTTATTTATTTTCATCTACTGGCTTGAATATTTGAGAAATCTTATTAGAGAAAAATATGCACTCTCCGGCAGGATATATATCCTGGAAACAACCACTACTGAAATCCAGTTTCCAAGTACAAGTTTGTTGTAACCTAGAAATGGTTACTGAATGAGGAATAACCAAAATGGAGGTTGGAAATGGAAAGGTAATCTTTATAACATCAATAAAATACAATACTCGCCAGCGGCGTGAAGTAGGTAAACCACTGCTAGTGGTGGACTACTTAGACATCAGATTACCCTACTTACAATAGTGTCCAATGTATTTATTAGGACATACCCATTAGTGTTCATAGGTACAGTATATAACAAAGATAATATTTATGGATGCACAGGTGGTGTAGTGGAGAGCAGCTTGGAATGAGGAATCGGAGAACAGAGTTCAAATTCCAGTCGAGTTTGTTACATTCATTTATACGCAAATACCCCTGAGAAAGGTATTAATCCACCCTTTCTCCCCTAGCTATGGGTAAGTAACAGAACCAACTGGGCTCTATTTTGCTTGTTGGCAACCAGTTTGAGAGAAAGAAAACTCTGAATTCAAACCTTCTGTTAAGGCTGCAGTACATGTTGTGTACCTATGACTCCAAATGGGTTGCAGGAGTCATGATAATATTTAGAAGTAATTCAAAAGCAGTAATATCTCTACACTAAACCGGATAAATATTTGTAGTGAGTTTGATAAATAATGACTATAAATAATAATATATGTTATTAAGTTGTAGTCTGGGGCATACCTCAGATCATGCTGCAATAGACATTGCATTCAGTATACTTTAGAGAAGGAAACCTGTTTTCTTCTTGCATTTTATGTTTCTTTCATTCTCAGTAACCTCTTGTATACTAGTGGTTTTTATTGCCTTGCTTGGGGTTAAATGATAAAAAAAAAAGAAGAAAGAACCCCTAGGCTGGAAATTGGTGATCCACCTGACATTAGTGGTGACGACAGCTGGTAGATACTCGTTTGTGCCTGAAATGTGCATAGATATAAACAGGCACCTCAGAGAGGAAGTCTCTCAGAGATAGCACATGAGAATGTAAGGTCCAAGTCTGGAGGTCACCACACATTGGCAGATGGTAATCAATGACGTCCTGTTATGTTACATGAGAGATTCAACCTCATGTTTTCGTCAATTGCTAGAAAAAATGGTTGGTTCCCTTTATCGCTCCAGTAAGGACTTGACTCCTCCTGCTATATTCTAGAGCCAAATCAGGCGACAATGGAGTACTGCTGTCGTCGCTGTCTCTGGGCTGGAAAAAAATGTTGTGATAATAACAAAGATGCAAACAATTGTCTGACTATAAATAAAATCTTAATTTTTTAGTTTTAATGGATTGTTTTTCTCATTCGACATTTTAAAGATTTACTGAGACTAATATAATTGTAATCACAATTTTGGCACATTTTGATGAATTAACCATGAAGCCAAAAACAAAAAAAAATATTTGATAAGATAAAAAAAAAATCAATAAAGTTATTTGTCTTAGTTATTGCTACTGTCTTACAATAATCATTTTGCAGTCTCTGAAGAAAATCTCAATAAAGATTATTCAAAATGCCACAATAGAAGTAGCCTTATTTTAACCAAAATTAAATGCATAAAAGGCTACCTTTCAGAAAAATATATAATTTACTTTGTTTCTCTCAAGCTGTTGGGCACTGAGATTCAAAAGTCAACAGAAAAATATTCAGGTGAAAAGTGGTAATAACTTAATAGTAGAAAACCATTTATTGTTTTTAGCAAACTTGGATTTTTGTGCCCACAAAAAAATGCAGTGACAAAAGGATGGTTTTTCCCTTGACACTACTATTATTTTAACTACCTTCACTCCTCAGCAATGTTTATTGTTTTGAAAAGCAATAATTAGAATTGTAATAAAACCTAAATATATGATGAAAGTGAATTTATACATTTTTTTTGTTCTTGAGAATTTACAACAAAAATATTAAACACTTTATCAGATTGTTTATTTTGAAGAATAATTTGATATTTACAGCATTCAGTTTAATACAATTTAGTAGGAATGAAGGAAATACAATTGTATCAAAACTAATGCAATGGAATATTTATCAATTTATAAAGAAATAAATATGAAAACAATTTTTAATTCATAAATTTATCAAATCAATTCACAATTAGTAGATGTTTTGCCAGCAGTTCCAATAAAAAATATAATAATGTAAATAAAGAAACTAATAGTGTTTTATATTTTTCTTGTCAATTCTCAAGAACAAAGAAAATGTATAAATTAATTTTCTTATGTTTAAGTTTTATTAAAATTCAAATCATCACTTTTAAAAACAATGAACATTTCTAAGGAGTGAAGGTAGTTAAAATACTAGCAGCAGTGGAAAACCATCGTTTTGACACTCCATAATTTTGTGAACCTGAAAGTTCAAGTTTGCCTAGATTTTTTTTGATATAGACCTAATTATTTTCAGTGGTACTGTGTGAAGTTACACAATCAAAAACTGCAAAGAGCATGTTTTTCCTGCAATTTTTGCATACAGCATAAGAAATTTGATCAGGTTTTGATTCCGTATTCATTCAAATGAATTTGGCTTTTCTAATTTATGTGTCTATACATTGTCATATGTGACTTCTTTTGGAAAAAAAGCTTCACAAACCAGATATTTCTCTAGCATGTTTCATCATGTGTCTTTTTAAATTTGAATTGTTAGAAAATGCACATTCACATTGTTCACAGGGAAATGGTTTTTCTCCAGTGTGTGTCTGCATATGTTGCTTCAAATGTGATTTCCTTAAGAAGGAAGATGCACAGACTTCACAAGAAAATGGTTTCTCTCCAGTGTGTGTCCGCTTATGTCGGACCAAACCCGATTTCTTTAAGAAGGAAAATCCACATTCTTCACAGGTAAATGGTTTCTCTCCGGTATGTATCATCATGTGACTTTTCAAAGTTGAATTGATTGCAAATGCACGCTTACATATTTCACAAGAATATGGTTTCTCTCCAGTGTGTGTTCGTGTATGTCGCACTAAGTCAGTTTTGCTTGAGAAAGATGATCTACATACTTCACATGCAAATGGTTTCTCTCCAGTGTGTTTTCGCATGTGTCTTACTAAAACTGATTTTTGTGAAAATGAAGATGCACAAACATCGCAAGAAAATGGTTTTTCTCCAGTGTGAATTCGCATATGACGCACCAACCCAGACTTTCTTGAAAAGGAGGACCCACATCTTTCACAAGTATAGTGCTTCGCTCCTTTTTCTTTTGGCACACTTTTTGCAGTATGGGATCTTTTTGAAAAGGTTAGAGAATTTGATTTCTCTCCAGTGTGTTTCAACATATGATTTTTTAAAGATGACTTACTTAAAAATGCACATTCACAAACTTCACAAGAAAAAGATATCTGTTCTGTGTGTGTTCGTACATGTTGAACTAACCGAGACTTCCTTGAAAAGGAAGAGTCACACACCTGACAAGAATAGGCTTTCTCTGTAGCCTTTGTTTTCATATTTTGTCCTAGAAAAAAAACTTCTTTGAAAAGGAAGAGCTACAATATATAGAAGAATATGCTTTGTTTTTGTGTGTGACGGAGTGTAACTTGTAATGTTTTCTTCTTTCAAGTGTATATTTACAAACTTTTCTTAAATGTACTTTTTATGAAGAGTAAAAATTTTGTTTTTGTTCAAATGATTTTCAGGAAAGTACCAAGTATATATTTAATGCAGGAACATCTGTAAAGGAAACAAAAATTAAAAATCTTAATGAGTTAATTTATAAAATCATTTTCAATTGTTAAGTTTACATTAAATTTAATTCATTTTTTTAAATAAAAAGGAAACACAGCAATACTTTTTTTAGACAATATTTTTTTGTTTTCAAACAATTCTTTAAATATCAATAAAATTAAAGATATTGAGCAATTTACTTGAGTTAAATTCAGATTATGATATTTATTTCAGTGTAGAACATTCATATGAATTTGAATGTGCAAAACACTTAGGGTTAGTTTCACTTTCACTTTCTTGCACTCATATTTTATATACTTGCCAAATACCCATCATTCTATTTAACTCATAATTTTTTGTATAAACAACACAGCTATTTTCTAGAGTTATTTCTTATGCTGAGTTCACTTGAATTTTCCACTTTAAACAAAGCTATAAAGCTGATCATGAGAGAAGCCTTTGTATAATTCATTAATGTTTAAATTAATAATAAATACAGCAAACTTACAATTTTTTTAAATTGTCTAAACAATTCATGATTGATTCATCCATTTTCTATGGCTCATCATCCCCTTGTAGGTTATTTAAAGCCAGAAAATATTTTTAGATTGTAAGAATTTGGGGAGGGGGATAATAATGGTTTTGTGGTACAAGTCTTACTAATTAAACTATAACTGAAAAGAAGTAGATTCAAACCTAATCAGAATTTGATAAGCAAGAAATTATAAAGTGGATATAAATTGCGGATCAATTCTATATTACAATCAATATATATAAACTGACCCCCCACTTTATAGCCACGGGAGTATATTACAGAGAATGTAAATAAATCTAAAAATATGCCAGTACAGCTAATCAATATTTCATTGATTCATTTTCTATGACTTATCAACCCCTTACAGGTTATTTTAAGCCAGAAAATATTATTTTACATTGTAAGAATTTTTTAGGAGGGGGGGTGAGTAGATAATAGTTTAGTGATAAAAGTTCTACTAATTGACCCATAGATGGGAGTGGGTAGAAGAATTGAATTCAGACCTTTGTCAAGGGTATTTACACATAAGTGAATATAACAAACTGAACTGAAATTGGAACACAGCTCTCTGATTAACAATTCCAAACCATTACATGACTTGCACATCCAGGTATTCCCAAGCTACCCATCTAGGTAGTGACCAGGCTTGACATTGCTTAACTTTAGTGATCATACAAGAACCGGTGTTTCAATGTGATGTGGCCATAAGCCTTGTAAACAATTCAGTTTTAAGAAAATTGACTTATTTAGATTATTTACATTATTCGGACTATTGTCCTCATCTTTGTCACCAAATTACAACGTTTCGGCCATTGTACACTCCGGCCTTCTTCAAGTGATTGGAATGTCGAACTAAACTCTTTATTTTGCTCACTGGGGTAGACTGTTCTAGTTCCACGTGCCATGTTTGATGGATGTCAGCTATCAGTTATCTCCTGTTAATTTCCCTCTGAAAGTTCTCCACTGCCTTAACCGGGTATTGAACTCACACTCTTTGGGTCCTGTCACTGGATCAAGGACACATGGCACAGTGGATAAAGGCATTGGTTAGATCCAGTGACAGGACCCAAAGAGTGTGAGTTCAATACCCGGTTAAGGCAATGGAGAACTTTCAACTGTGAAATGACACTTCTTTTTTGGGCCATGCATGATACACACTTAGGCAATCATGTATCTCTCAATACATGACTGACGAGGCAGATTTTTTTTTCCCACAGTGGACCAGTTGCCATTCAAGTCTATAGAACCCGGTCTGTCCTGCTATTTACTCATAGCTGGGGGGAGAAGAGGAGGTAGACTGTTCTAGTTCCACGTGCCATGTTTAATGAATGTCAGTTATCAGTTATTTCCTGTTAATTTTCCCTCTGAAAGTTCTCTACTGCCTTAGCCGGGTATTGAACTCCCACTCTTTGGGTTCTGTCAATGGATCTAACCAACGCCTTTATCCACTGTGCCTTGAGACAGAAATATAGACAGATATCGACTTATCTAGATAATTCGAAAACATTTTTTCAGGTCTACTTGGTTAATTTGTCATAGTGTGAAATGTCAGATGCCAATAATACTTACTATGAAGGCTGCAAGAAACAAGATCATAACACTAACATTGCCAAGCGTAAAATTATAGAATTCTATTAAAAAATTTTAATATTTTTTTAAATTACTTACTCTATGTCTTCTTGAAAATAAGTTATTTTTAGAAGCCAAGATTAAATATATGCTTTCGGCTAACAGAATTTTGACAGAGATATAAATTCTTTCTATACAACCATGATGAATAAAAGAAAACTTGGCCAAAAATGCATTTTTGTTCTTGCAAAAAAATGGAATGTCAAAAGGATGGTTTTTTTCCCATGATACTACTTTTATTTTAACTACTCCTCAGCAATTTTAAAAAAGTGATGATAAAAATTTAATAAAACCTAAAAAAAATGAAGAAAGAGTAAAATTATAGAATTCTATAAAAAAATTTTAATATTTTTTTAAATTACTTACTCTATGTCTTCTTGAAAATAAGTTATTTTTAGAAGCCAAGATTAAATATATGCTTTTGGCTAACAGAATTTTGACAGAGATATAAATTCTTTCTATACAACCATAATGAATAAAAGAAAACTTGGCCAAAAATGCATTTTTGTTCTTGCAAAAAAATGACATGTCAAAAGGATGTTTTTTTTTTCCCATGATACTACTTTCATTTTAACTACTCCTCAGCAATGTTTATTGTTTTAAAAAGTGATGATTAAAATTTATTAAAACCTAAAGAAATGATGAAAGTGAATTTATACATTTTTTTGTCCTTGAGAATTTAGAACAACAATATTAAATACTATTTATTTATTAGATTGTTTATTTACAAGAATGATTTCATATTTACAGTCACTTGACAAGGCAGTGTCTACTTTCACTTAGTAGAAACCGGGTGAGCAATAACTGAGCTGTACTAAAAGCACTAGACGAGATATCCCTAGACATGGGCAGTGGAATGAGAACAGTGGAAGGGGTTATATGCATATCACTCAACAGAGATTCTAGGAGAGAAGTTAGGCAGCGATATTACGGGCAAGACAAGAATAGAGTTTAAGGAGAATTTACAGGGAAAGTATTCAACTTTATCAGCAGAGGATGATAACACCTCATATTGATTAAAGAGGGGAAGAATAGAGACCTTACATTTATTAAATGCCCTGTTACAGAGCCACTAGTAATTACACCAGAGCCAAAGTTGTTAGAGGCTATGCTGTGCTTCATTCTCTTGACAAACAGAGACTTTGCTCCTTCAAGGGCTATTTCTATTGGCCCGTAGAATGTTTTGCCATATTGCTGACATCACAAGTTTATGTTCCACCATAGTGAAAAGCTGTTATGGTCCAATATCCTCGCACCACAGTTATGGTCCAAGGTTAGAACCAAGGAAGAACAACACAAACACAAGAGTAGAATAACAAAGATATATTACAACAGAAATATAGTACAAGAAGTTGAAGGTGTTAATAATGACTGTCCGTCTGGTTTAGAGTGAACTAATATTGTCTAGACTCGTTACACCATTCATTCATTATACCTCTTGAGAGGCACAGTATTTATAGTGTCAGGAAGAGTCCATTATCATTATAGGTAAGTTTGTAGACTCATCCATTTACCTTATCACCCCTAGCAACAAGAACATTCTATTCGATACACCTACACACATAAACCTTAACCAATAGAAACATTACTATGCAAATCAGCAATTCTCATTGGTTCACAACACGAAATTCAAAAGCTTCACGTGCGGAAATAAAAAACTTATCTAAGCCAACTTGGACATCTAAAAACCTATAAAAAGAAAAATATTAACTGACCAAGTCAGTCAGTCGAACGAGCACAGAGATATGCTAATATAATCCACGTTGCTTGCAACTGCAATTTTGCCACACAAATTAACACGCATATTAACATGTAAACTAACGCACAAACTAAATCATCACTGACTCACCCACAAACTCAAATCGAAGAAACACTCTGTGAACACACAAAACTTTTATCTGAATTACTTTACTTATTGTTCTGGTGCGGTTCTTTGTACCCCGGCTGATAGTCCAAAGGTAGAACCAATAAAGAAGAACTCAAACACAGAAGTGGAATAACACAGATATATTACAAACAGGGATATATATAGAGAAAGTAGAAAGTATTCATACGAACAATCAGGTTTAGTAGTACTTGTCTGAATGTGACTCTGTTCTACTGACTGCCTCTGACTCTACTTCACTCGACTTCTTGAACTTTGACTGACAGAATCCATTATGGACTTCCCACAGTATGGAATAGTCCAGACTTCAGACTGAACTCCTTATGTTTCCCATCTTGAGGCACATGGAATAGTCCATTTATTACATATGGAATAGTCCATTATGTTATTATGGGTAAAGTCCCATAACACTTATCAAAAGTGAATTGACATTCACTATTATTCTAAGTAAGTAACATCGAACGATCTCAACATTTTGCAAAGGTAGACTACTTCGTAATGACTCATTTCTAAAACACATTAACTACATTCCAAATATTCATTACAATTTCCTAAAAGACTGTAAACGTTAATTCACAAGACATAAAAAGGACATACATAAAACTACATATATCATGAGCACACCAACACATTAACAACCTTAAAAATACCCTGTATATATTATCGTATTTGTATATAAATGCTTTTATTGGTGTTGAATTGAATGGATGTTTGTCTTGTTTATATTGAAATTGTTTATTTGTTTGTGGATGTTGAAAAGTTCATGCAACCTCACATAAAATTTCCTTCTGATTCATCTCAATGCTAACCCAAGTTCATTAATTCATTCTGCACATCCCCAACAAGTCCCCATAACAAAAGCTACTCCCTAATTTTATGCATTAAAGCCGAAAAATACACACAAAATAGGTACCTTCAAATTTTTTTAAAAAAGACGATGCATGATGGAAAAAATACACAAAACAGAATAAGAAAATTTACCATCAAAACATTTGTGTTATTATTAAGAGGAAAGATCAAATGATTTATTGATATAAAAATTATTTTTTTTATCCTTAAAATCTTAGAAATTTTGATTGAAAATCACGTTTATCTCTTGCCAATGCGAGACCTTAAAATTGTACTATAAATAAATTTGAGTGTTGTATTGCGGTGAAAAACATAATTGTTGGACTTTAATGAAACTTTCAGGTCTTATTCTGAAATGAACAAAATTATGTTTGAAATTTTTGTAAAAAATATTTTCTTACACATGTACATTTAAT
The DNA here is from genome assembly GCA_903632075.3 of Acanthosepion pharaonis. Lineage (NCBI taxonomy): Eukaryota > Metazoa > Mollusca > Cephalopoda > Sepiida > Sepiidae > Acanthosepion > Acanthosepion pharaonis. The sequence continues at coordinate 785,965 of CAHIKZ030005464.1, read as the reverse complement.
TTATGAAATTTTGAGAAATTCTTTTTTTTTGCATTGCTTAATGTTTATATTAGTTATAAAAACAAGAAGTCATGTGAATTTGTTTTTGTCAAACAGGACCCTCACTTACAGAAAATCTGCTCTGAATCTGTTATGGGACCTTACCCATAATAACATAATGGACTATTCCATACGTAATAAATTCTGCGCCTCAAGAGGAAGCAGGGAGTTCAGTCCGAAGTCGGGTGACCGGCTGACCGGTTGAACTCTCTGCCTTCTGGCAGGGAGGAACCTGAAGGAGGCTACGCCGAAGGGCGGAGTCTCATTCGGGGAGGTAAACCAACCCTGAACCCGTTTATACGGGTTCAAAGGGCATATTTTTGGCCTAGCTCACGGGCTCGAAGATCCCACGTTAAACCGGCCTTGTGCCACATGATGCCCTCGTGGCGGGGGGGGGGTGACTAAATACTGTTCCGTCTGAAGTCTGGAGTGAAGTCCGTCAGGAGTCTGTCAGAGTGAGCGAGTCAGTCAGTCAGTCGAGTCAGAGGCAGTCCGAAACAGAGTCGCGTTCAGACAATTACTGCAAGACATTGGAATAGTGATACTGGTTGAGACTACATTGTTCTCTCTACTAAACCTGATTGTTCATACTAACACTTTCTACTTCTCTGTATATATTCCTGTTTGTAATATATCTGTGTTATTCCATATCCGTGTTCTTCTTTATTGGTTCTACTTTGAACTATCACCGTGGTACAAGGAACCTGACCATAACAGAATCATAAAATAAAAAAAATGCAATAGAACTAAGACATTATTTAATTTAGAAAAGCTTTTATGAACACTGTTAAGAAAAAATAACTTTGATGAACAATAAATATTTACAAGAATTGTTTCATTTTTTTTAAATTTAATTAGAATAATTTTTAAAGTTTTAAACATTTTAAAATTCTGTATTTAATTTGTATTGTTATTTAAATTCTAATTGAGCAATGAAATATTTGTTATTTACCATTTTGTATAGAAGTAAATAAAAAAAAAAAAAAATTTATGCATAAATAAAATTTATAAAAATTTGCAAACAAGAAAATTTAAATAAAGACAACAACAAGTAACTAATTATAAATTTTTAAAAATGCATTTCCTGGGTTTTTCATTTGTCCTCGCCACATAAATTCATTAGGTTATTGCTGAATGAAATATTCTTTTAATTTTTGGTGAGATCACAAATTCAATATTTCGAGTGTGTATCACCCTCATTGGATGGACAAAATTTTCCTTGCCTTTAAACATAGAATGTTTATTTTTTACCACTAATATAGCATTGTCATTGTGTTTTTATGTTTTCATAATTTTTTATAAATTTTTTAATAAAAAAGATCTCTTTTCTAATCTGTCTATCTTTATAAAATGATAAATAATACATATCGCATTACGGGGGAGTAATGGATAGCGGCTCGGATTGAGGAATCGGAGAGCCGAGTTCAAATTCCAGTCAAATCCATTACAATTACATTCACTTACATGAAAGAAATGCGAAAGATATGAATCATCTTCTCCCCACGGCTATGGTTTAAAAAAATATCAGGACAGGCCGGGTTCTATAGCCTTGGATGGCAACTGGTCTACCGTAGGAAGAAATGGTAACCTATTGCGGGAAAAATCTGCCTCGTCAGTCATGTATCGAAAAATGCATGATCGCCTAAGAAGAGTGTATCAGTATCACGCCTGGCACATAACTGACTGACTTTTAGCCTGGCTCAAATATTTTTTTTATAATCGTCGAGGAAGTAAAAAAAAAACAGCAGTATCAAGAGAATAACCGTCCTTTTGTGGGGACACGGGTTAAAAAATATTAACAACAAAATGAAAACAATTCTTTCAATAAAATTTCGAAGTGTTATACTCCAACTATAGAAAAAGAAAAAGTGCAATTCGTTTTAAAAGGAAGAATTGTCTACGATTTGTATTTGTCGTGAAATGGCTTCTTCGTGTGTGCTTTTCGTAAAAAAAACATTATTTTGGCAGTACCTTTTTTCCTCGAGAGAATCCTAGGGCTAATTAATTCCTGGCAGCCGAAGAGTAGGAAATACCGAAAAGGCTGGACTATTTTTGGCCTCTGGTCCCATGTACTTGCGAAACTACCACTTTAAACTCGGTCTTTTTGTGTCATATTCCGTTCGATTGGATGCACTGATAAATCATCAAAATTTGAGCCGTCACAATAACATTCCATTTGATTTTTAGAGGGAAACACATTGTCGTTCACCCATCATGAAGATAATCTAATCAAGAGAAGACATGCCATTTCATTTAAAAATAAAAACCCTGAATCAAAAATTCTGCAATATCAGGTTTTTAAAAATCTTTTCTGAACAGTAACACTCAGTTAAACAATTTGAACATTTATAAATAAATTTAAAAAATAATTTAATTCATTTGTGAATAAGTCATGAAAATTTCATTAAAATCGGACAATTATTTGATTTTTACAAGAATTTCCAAATCAATGTGTTTTCAACGGAAAAAAGCGCAAAAAAAAATGTTATTTATGCCACCGCAATGACGTAAACAAAAGATTTTTTTAACCAAAATTTCGAACGTGTTAGAAAGGATTTTAAAAAAATTCAAAAAATAATCAAACTACTCTGGTCTTTCATCTTAAATAATAACATAAATATTTTGACGATAAAACTTTATTTTTATTAAGTTTGTAGCCTTTTTCATTAACGCTATGCAGATTCTGTTTTCCACGAAAAAGTGGACGTACCTAGATAAATGTAGTCACAACAAAAAACTAATCAGTAAAGTTAAGTAAAAAAATAATAGTCTTAGATAAGCAAGTCGCATTTTTCTCTTCAAAGAAGAAGAAAAAAAAGCCGCAAAAAAATTGCTTGCGACTCTTTTTAAACCTTTACAGACCAAACGACAACAGAGAGTACGTACATCCATGTCATTGTCATCGACTCACTTTCTTTCTCTCCCCTCCTCTAAAAATGCTTCTTAACGTATTAACTTCGGGAATTTGCATTTGGTCGGAACTCGGAAGTGGAGTAAATAAATTATTTTCATTTTAGAAGGGAGAAGGTACCCTTCCGGGGGTTTCAACTCTGCGGTAGCAATTTCCTAAGAGGGGTGGAGTTGGTACAAAAATATCTTGACAGCAGGGGACAGGGCAATTTTTGTTATTGGCCCATCTGTAAACATATGTGTATGGCTCCCCACGTAAAAAAAAACAAAAAAAAAAAAAACATCGACTTTGTTACTACAATCCTGCCTTAGTGGGGAGGCTAGGTAAATTGTTTAGTTAATAGGATCTAGTTAATTATAATAATTAAGCTATATCAATTGAAAACTGTCGTCACAGATTTGTTGGGAATAACTTTATAAAGATAGTTTTCTTCTTTTTTTTTTTTTTTTTTGCTACAAAAGATTGTACAACAATAGCATAGTAAGGCAGTTATAAAAACAAAAATTTATAAAAACTGATTAGAGCAACACAAAAATGGCATCGGTGAACCAAGTTTAAACTCTGGACTAGTCTCTGTCGAGTTAACTGTTAACAACTTTCTCAAAAAATACCCTTGGGAAAGGCATGAATCAACATCTCCCTACTATAGCTATTTTTAATTTTAACAAAATAGCTGGGTACTGTGATGGCAAACGATCGAGGAGGACAACTAAAAATTCAAACAAAACGAAAGAGAGAACACATTGGAAAACCACTCCATCATTTCCTCCCAAGGTAATTCACTGCAAAGAAATGTATTCTGTGGAGAGCCATAATCGCTTCTGTCATGATAGGACGTTAAAAAATATATATATAAAAAAAAAAACATATTACTCCCAAACTCAAACGGAGTAAGACTAAAAACAAAACAAGATAGTTTTTGTTCAAATGTAATTTACTTACCATTATGGGAAATTGTAAACAATTACCTCTTTCTTTTTTTGATGTTCTATTCATTTTATTTTTTAAGTGAAACCGCTGTTTGAATTTTTAGTCGGCCTATTAAAATTTTTCTACCGAATCTTTACATTATTCGTTCAACTTATTCTTATAATAACGTTGGAAAAGAAAAGAATGATACAAAGAAAGTGACATTCGGATAGAGAAAAAATTCAATGTAAACTTAAAAATTATTTAAAAGGATAATATTTCCTCTTCTTGTAAATAATAAGTTGTTAAACGGTGTTGATCAATAATAAGTTCCTTGTGCAAAATAGTGTGCTGATCAATAAGTTCCTTGTGTAAAATTGAAAAAATAAATATTTTAAAACAGTCCATAATTTAATGAATATTCCTAAATCAAAATATTTGTGGTTTTCACTGACATTAGGGTGATACAAATGTTTTTGAAAAAAATTTAATTGGCATATTTTATATTTCAGTGGGAAATATTTAAACGGAAGAAAAGACATAATAAAACCAATAAGTAATTCAATTGTGTTCCTAAAAAACATATCCTAATCTAGTAAAAACAATAGTCAATGTTTAGCCTTCGTTTCTGCAAAATGATGTGTCAAAAGGACGTTTATTTCCTTGACACTGCTATTACTGCATACACTTTTTACTCCCTCAGTAACATCTATTTAGATTAAGATTATGAAAATATGTGAACCAAGTACAATGTGATATTTATCATTTACTTTTTATAAAGATTTATTATTTACCATTTTATAAAGAAATAAATTTGAAAAGAAATCTTTTTATTCAAAAACTTATAAAAAATTATCAAAAGATATAAACCAACTACATTCTAATATTTATTTATTATTTTATAACTATGAGAGCTATTTTAGTGAATTTATGTGGCAAGTGCAAATGAAAGAAATACCCTGAAAATGCACTTGTTCAAAATTTATAATTAGTTATTCGTCATTATATGTTTGTTAAATTTTCTTGTCCACAGACATTTTTAAAAAAAATATAAATAAAAAAAATTATTTTTATATTTATTTCTTTGTCAAATGGTAAATCATACTTATTATAAAACCCAGGTTGTGTGTGTGTGTGTACGTTTATATATTGGATTGGATTTCCTACATTTTTCAACTGATTTCAACAAAACTTCACAGGACTGCGTAAAATTACCTTGCGGTGGTTCTGACAGCGCCAAAAATTGGAAAAAACACAATTGTTTTTGCATGAAATCAATTTGAAAACACGATTAAGTGGCATCGCCAGAATGGAAGGGGCTCAACTCATATCGACTTATACTTATTATAAAACCCAGGTTGTTTGTGTGTGTGTGTGTGTTCGTTTATATATGGGATCGGATTTCCTACATTTTTCAACTGATTTCAACAAAACTTCACTTTTTTTTGGCAGGTAGTGTTTCTTATTATCTTAGCACACTTTTTTCTTTATTTTCACATTCAGAATGCTTTAAAAATTCCATTTACAAGACAATTGTTTATAATAAAATTCTATTCAATCGGTAGAGACTCATAACGATTGAAAACAATGTTTTTGTTTGAGTTTAACCAATTCGTAAAAAAAACAAAAAAACTAATTAAGACATGCGTGTCCGTCAACCTTAAACAATAATCTTTGTCAATTTTATTTTTCAGTCTTTATGATCGTCGATACTTGATCTATCTCTTACTGTTACACCCCCGGGCAACGCCGGGGTTTGGGGGGGGGGCTCTACTGCTAGTAATAAATATTTCATTATAGTTGGTTCATGTATTTTTATAATCTTGTAAATGTAAAATTATTATTGTAAGCAAACAGTCTAATATATAAATAGTGTTTAATATCTTTGTCAATTCTCGAGTAATAAAGAGCATGTATAAATACACTTTCCTAAGTTAAGGTTTTATTAAAATTCAAAACATTGCTTTTTAAGAATCAAACATTGCCAAGGGAGTTTACAGTGACAGCGGTGTCAAGGGAAAAACCATCCTTTTGACACCTATTATTAATTTTTTTTTTTTTTTTTTTGTGGAACAAAGGTTAAAGAGTGCCAAATAATGTATTTTATATTTTCACAGTATAAGATTTTCCAGTAGATTGACAACCTTCACCATTAAAAGCCCATAAAATTCTGAATATAAAAATGTCAGTTGCCAATTTCTCTAATTTTCTTTTTCTAGGTTTGGAATATTTCTGGACAAATTCTACTGGACTAATTGTTACTAATATTTCTTTCCTAGAATTTTTGGTCACCTTGGGACAGGGGTTGAAAAAATATGTTCAAGTAATTCAAAATTCCATACATTAAGAAATAAACCCTATTAAATACATTATAAGAAGTAAACCCTATTCCCAACACAATTATATACCCCCATACATATCTTATTAAAACACACACAAACTTTGTTTTCTATCCAATAACAAACTATATTATAAAACATGCCCAAAAGATTCTGCAATGCAACAAAACCATTTAAATCAAGGTGTCTATTGGTTAGAAATTAACATTAACATGAGAAATATTTCACCAATCAGAGTGCTTTTTGGGTGCTTTTTTATTTGAATAGGTTGTGCATAGGTGTAAAGATGACCTTGTCATTACTGGACCAATCAGAATATGTCAGCTGCTCAAAACTTGGCTTGGAGCGTATATGTGTTTAGCTGTGCAAGATTTTAGAACATTGCACGTGAAGGTAAACAAAATACAATTTTCATATTTATTGTCCAATCAGAACGTTGTTTGATGACAGCATTATGGAAACTTAGGTGTGAAATGTAGAAGTTAGATTCTACAATAGTTTTGTGTATGACTTAGTAGTATAAAAGTCTCTTTAAGAACAAAGCATGTTTGTCATTCTTTTTCCTTTCAGGCATTCCGTTCTGTCCATGAGGTATGGTGTTATTATATCTAAAACTCTGTTTTTTTCTGAAGCCTATAGCGGCTCAGATTGACGAATACAGACCTGAGTTTGAATTCCAGTCAAATCCATTACATTCACTTATGTGCTAATATCCTTGGGAAAGGTATGAATCCTCTTCTTCTCTCCCCAGCTATGGGTAAATAGCAGGATAGACCGGGTTCTATAGCCTTGGATGGCAACTGGTCTACCGCAGAAGGAAATGGCAACCTACTGTGGGGGAAAAAAATCTGCCTTGTCAGTCATGTATCAAAAGATACATGATCGCCTAAGCGTATATCACGCATGGTACTTTCAGAACCAGTTCTCACACAATCGCCAAAGTTAAGTAACATTTTTCTTTTTTGTTTTAGTGATGCTAGAACTGTGAAATGTTGCATGCATTGTGTGTCTAACTGGTTATATCTGTTTAAAAAATTCTTTGTAACCAAGGCTAGTAAACTTTTTTAAAAATTGTGTCATTTTATAATATGCAAAGGAACATCTTTTGTATCAGGTTACAACTTATGAAAGGAACAAAAGGATACATGAGCGTGAACTTGGTTCAAAATATATATATATATATATATATATATATATATATATATATATATATATATATATATATATATATGTAAAATATATGAATATAGATCCGACAGTATGAAGAAAAAAATATACGGAAAAAACAAACAAAAATCCTTATATGCAATTATGCTGTTGTAATGAATGTCAACGTCGAACGTTTCGGTCTAGTAGACCATCTTCAGAACATATTCATAAAACATAATTAACATTAGATTATATCTAATTCAACATGAAAAGATGATGGACATAAGAGTAAGACTAATCAAAACAGACAACTGAAATTTTTTCAAGATCAGCGTTCCGTTTCAATATGATCACGTCGGCGTCACGTCGGCGATGTTGTGAAAACGTATTCCTAAAATAGAGTATTTTGAATGAAAAATGAAAAGAATTTTATTTTAATCTAAAACTTATATGTACGTTTGTCGAGCATTAATCTTGCTAGAAAAGGGGAAATATTAAAGAAGCCGGGTCTAGTATTCACCGTGCGTGAGATAGATATTATGCCTGCTTCATAAATCCGTCTAAGATTTTTATTATGAATATATTTTAAAATCTTCACAGAATCAAAATCATTAACATTAAAACAGCATAATTGCATATTAGGATTTTTGTTTGTTTTTTTCCGTATATTTTTCTTCATATATATATATATATATAAATATAAATATACAGTGTAACCCGGATATAAGAGAGTTGTCGGGACCGGAGAAGAAGTCTCTTATATCCGTGTTTCTCTTATATCCGGGTTTGATCTATATGTATACATTAACACAGGCTCTAATTTGGGACCAGAGAAAATCTCTCTTATATCCGGGTTTCTCTTATATCCGGGTTACACTGTATATATATATATATATATATATATATATATATATATATATACCCGGATATAACCTGATAAATTACTATTTTTTCAAAGTGTCAATACTGTTTCCCCAACGCTACAAGATAAATTAAAAAATTCATATCTTACAGATTGACTTCTTTTTATTTATTTGATTTTGCAAGGGTGGGCTGAAAAGTTCATAGGCTGACTAATAAGGAGTGATGGTAAGAACTGTGAAATCTTGTATGCATCAATTTCAACTCTTATTGATAACTACATTGTTTCTTTCCAGGTAAAATTGTAGCAGACCTTGGGTTTATACGCATTGTCCACTACAAACATGGCAGGCTCAAGAGGAGTCCAACCAAAAGAAATGTAGAAGAAAACAACCAAACCGATATATATATATATATATATGTATATATATATATATATATATATATATATATATATATATATATATATATATATTATATATATATATGTATATATATATATATATATATATATATATATATATATATATATATATATATATATATATATATATATATATATATATATATATATATATATATATATATATATATATATGTATATATATATATATATATATATATATATATATATATATATATATATATATATATGTATATATATATATATATATATATATATATATATATATATATATATATATATATATATATATATATATATATATATATATATATATATATATATATATATATATATATATATATATATAAAACAATTATATGTGTATTAGACAACAAAAAGGTTTACAAAAGGCAAAAAAGTTAACATATGTTTGTGTATGGAAAATTTGTATTTTGATGAATGCTCATATGTGTATCTCTCTCTCTGTGTGTGTGTGTGTGTGTGTGTGTGTGTGTATAATGTTCCACAAGAGGGAGCACTATATTTTCTGCGAAAGCTTACATGTTTGTAGTTCGTTGAAAATGAAAGAAAGAGAGAGAGAAAAACGGTTTTCTCAAGTGTATATATTTTAGGGATAGCTCCTCCAAGTAGTGGTGTAAGAATTTAGGAGGAGATAACTCTGACAAACTGACATCTGACTGTTGAAAGAAGACTTCTAAAGTAACTAATAGTTACTTCCCTTGAAAATGGACAAAATTTGTCGTCATGGTATTATCAAGTATCCGCAAAAAAAAGGATTTAGTCCCCAGGGACATTCATGCTGACATGGTTACTACATTAGGGGAGGACAAACCAAAAGCTATCAAGACAAAGCACCCAGGAGAACTGATGAAAGAGGTCTTGTTTCATCAGGACAATGCTCCAGCATACAAGTCAATGGCTGCTGTGCATGATTGTAACTTTGAACTGGTTGATCATCCTCCCTGTTCTCCTGATTTGACTATCATCTGTTCCCCAACATCAAAAACACTAGGCTGGGAACCAGTGTCCCAGTGATGATGACATCATATCTTCTGTTGATGAAGATTTTGACAGTCAGGATGAACAGTTTTCTTTGAACAGTAAGTTTACCTGGAAAGAAGCAATGCGGTTATTAATAAGAAGATTTGGAATTAATGCATGCAAGATTTCACAGCTCTGAAATCAGTCCTTCATTGTCAGCCTATAAACTTTTCAGTCCACTCTAGTAGCAGTGAAAACAACAGTATTTCTTTTCACCGGGGAAAATTTCTGTCCTTGGCAAGCCATCTTCTTAATTTCAGTCAACCACATGGCGCATACACATTTTCTGTACATTTTCTCTCTTCTTGAAATATGTTATTCTTTATGTATATATATATATATATATATATATATATATATATATATATATATATATATATATATATATGTGTGTGTGTGTGTGTGTGTGTGTGTGTGTGTGTAAAAATATACAGAAAATAGGAAAGAACTCGTTAGGTAAATAATCCAAAGTTCTTTAGTATTTTTGTTATTATTTTTAAAAAATAGTGTTCGATACAAAAGTATATAATTATTTATTTAAAAATATGATTCCAACGCTACATAAGAGTTTTCATGTTTCAAAACAAGAGTCGAAAACTTCAATATAATTATTTGAATTAAAGTACTAAAAAAATTTCGCTTGAAGATGGAACAGAGCTTAGTACTTTAATTCAATTTAATTCAAATAACTATATTGAAGTATTCGGATCTTGTTTTGAAACATGAGAACTCTTATGTAGCGTTGAATCATATATTTTTAAATAAATAATTATATATATATATATATATATATATATATATATATATATATATATATATAAGAAAGAGAGAGAGAAAACGGTCATCCACAGACAGACTGTTTCGCTGTATCACAGCTCATCATTGTGGCTGGATGTTCTAGCTAGGATTAAAACCTGGCTGAATTGGTGTCAGTTGGAGATTCTACCCCTAAGCTATTCGTGCATGTCAGGGATGAAGGTGAATTTAAGTGTATTTATGTTTAGATAAACACACAGTGACTGAGAAAACATGATCCGTTTTAGGTAAAATCCCTCATGTTGAAATTCATTTCTTTTGAAAATGTCAAATTCATTTAGTTCAAAATCTGCCATCCTCTTCAGTAACGAGCAGCTACAATCTTGTGATCAACAGCAAACTTGGCCATTACATTCAGGTAGCACTGTCTTGTTACAACAAATACCAGGCCTTTCCCAGTTTTGTTTACACCAATGCAAATGGTAAAAGACTGTGCCGTGTCTACAGTTGTTTAAAACAATTGAAGAATTTGTAAAAAGGAAACCATATTTTTGTAATGTAGTAGATCATGTGTGAATACACATTGGTGAACGCAATTTTCGACCCTCGTGCCTGCAAAAACTTGGATTGTCAAGAGGATGGTTTTTCCCTTGACACTGCAATCATTTTAACTACCTTCACTCTTTGGCAATGTTCATTGTTTTTGCAGGCTGGAAATATGTTCAGAAGTAACTTATAACCTTAGAATTGTGTGACCTGAATTGAGTAGGTGAATGAGTGCTGGTCAGTTTCTCACTAGCACGAATGTGCAAGTGTATCATATTTATTTACTTTTTAATCACATGATAGGCTCCAGAACATGTTTTCATTTTTTGGGGTGCTTTTTTATTTGAATAGGTTGTGCATAGGTGTAAAGATGACCTTGTCATTACTGGACCAATCAGAATATGTCAGCTGCTGAAAACTTGGCTTGGAGCCTATGTGTGTTTAGCTGTGCAAGATTTTAGAACATTGCACGTGAAGGTAAACAAAATACAATTTTCATATTTATTGTCCAATCAGGACGTTGTTTGATGACAGCATTATGGAAACTTAGGTGTGAAATGTAGAAGTTAGATTCTACAATAGTTTTGTGCATGACTTAGTAGTATAAAAGTCTCTTTGAGAACAAAGCATGTTTGTCATTCATTTTCCTTTCAGGCATTCCGTTCTGTCCATGAAGTATGGTGTTATTATATCATGGATATAATAATAGTTATTATAATATAATAGTTATTATAATATAATATTATTGTTGTTATTATATAATAGCTATTATATCATGGATATGATAATGCTGATAGTGGAGGAAATACAAATGGGAGAATAAATATGGTTTTCTGTATATCTTAGTTGTATAAAAGTCTCTCTGAGAATAAAGCATGTTTGTCATTCCTTTTCCTTTCAGGGATTCTGTTCTGTGAAGTATGCTGTTATTATACCATGGACATAATAATAGTTATTATAATATAATATAATAGTTATTATAATGTTATTGTTATTATAATATAATAATTATTATACCACGGATATAATAATACTGATAGCAGAAGAAATACAAATGGGAGAATAAACCTTTCTACCATAGCTTTCTCGTATTACACCTTAAAAAGAGATGATTAGAATTGGAATAAAACCTAAACGGATGAATGTGAATTTACACATTTTCTTTGTTCTTGAGATATGACAACAAAAATAATAAATACTATTTATTTATCATGAAAGTGTTTGCAAAACACCAGCTTATTGTCAATCGATTAGAACTTTATAAAATGGTAAATAATAAGGATTTCTTTACAGTTGCTGTAGCGGGGCGGTTCTACACGTTGATGTGATGTCACAAACATGTGTGGTCTCCTGAAATAGCTCATTACAAACATAGCGAAATTGGAGTATGTACAAGTTCGCGTAAAGAAATGCAAAAGGAAATGTGGGAAAAAAACAACAAAGACTGGTATATGTACAAAACAGGTATATGTGTAGTGACATACAATAAGGGTTACAATAGACAAAGTTGATTAGTGTATGAATGAATGTAGAAAGTTTGTGGTCAAAGTATGTGTAAGTGAATGACAATGTTAATGTTCGTAAGTACGTGTGTGTGTGTAATGTTCGTGTGTTCCCCGAAGTCACTCACCCACAAAGGGGAAAATGAAAATCTTCACAAGAGATTTACATCATGTTGTATGAGCTGAAAAGTGAGAAAAGAGATGGTATATGGCGTGCGTCCCCAAGTAGCAGTTTCAAAAATTAGGAAATTAAGGAGAAGATAACTCCGACTTTTGGTTCACATATTTTAATAGTTTGCTAAAAATATGTATAAATTAAGAAATAAAAAAAATTCATATTTATTTCTTTAAATGGTAAATATTGTATTGTGTTAGTTTTACTAAAATTGTATAAGTTTTTACAATGTTGTAAATCTAAAATTATTCTTGTAAATAAAGAATAGTGTTTTTATGTCTTTAGATCAATTTCTATTTTATATTAAAAAAATTCACATTCAGTTTGAATTTTTTATAAATTATTTTACACTTTATCAAATGTGCATTGAATGCAATTCTAATAGTTTCGTTATGTCAGATGTTTAATTTCTAACAAAATATATATGAAAGTAGTTAAAATTGTTTCTTTATTAAAATTATTTAGCACAAATGTCTGAATTATATTGTATTATTTCTACAAACATCTATTAACATCCCTACACGCATGCCACTAACGTTTATCGCTGGTGGACCTTATTTGTTAACAAAAGAAATTAAAAAATATATAAAGTAATTTTTGTAACATTTAAGGTTTCCTATGAGTGGATATTAATTTTGTGAAAAACTAAAATTAAAATTTCAATATTTTTAAAAAGTTCTATTTGAATTATCTCCCTTGATATTCGCTCTTTAGAATTCGTTTCGTTGTTTTAGATATTTTTTTTTTAACGCAGACAAAACAGTGGCTTTATTATTTAAAATTCTTTCTCTCAACCAGAGGTAAGCTGTCATAGTTTCTGTCTTTTCTCTAATTTACATTGTTCTGAGAAAGAGAGACAAGACAAAAGAAGACAGAAAAAATCAATGATAAAAACGTTCTCTTAAATCTTTGTTTACAAATAATGAATGTTAAAAAAATGACGCCGTTTAATATTCGCTATATCATAATGATCTAGAATTCAAACTTTTATTTATTTATTTATTTATAAAAGGTTGAGGGTTATTTGTTTCGTATTTTCTCATTGTATCAAAGTCCCCTTGTTCAGTTTTATTATGGTATCATATTTTTTCTTATTCTTACATGTTATGAAAATACTTTGCAAAAACATCTTTGAAGCCGCTTGGAAATTGTTTTAAAACATGATTACCGCTCTGACCAATTTTCGCATAGCAATCATTGAATTATATTCCCTTCATTTGATTATCTAGCCTCATATTCTGAGCCCTTTCGATGTAAAAATACAGTTCGAACGACGAAATGTAATGATTTTTAATTTCACTTTCAGTTATTTTTTCATACATGCGTAAAAAAATCTTAAATGTCTTTTAGTTTCCTTGAAGTTCACTTCTTTTTTTTAAAACATGACTTTCAAGTCATGGCTCCCCACCCTCAGATCCATTTCTCTCATTATCTGAGAATTGGTATGCCTATTTGAGAAAGATAGCAGAGTGGTTTCCTGTTGCTTTCTTCACAGTTTGCAATTCAGAGTTTTCCTTCTTAGACTGGTTACCAGCCAAGATTAGTGAGCTCAGTCTACCCTACTATTTAATTCATAGCAGGTGCTGGGGTAAGAGAGGATATAGATTCATACCTTTCCCAAGGGCATTAGTGCAAAAGTAGATTCAACTGACAAAGCCAAAATTTAAACTTGGCTCGTTGATTCCAGTTTTAAACTATTCACATATCCTCATAAATGTCATTGGATAATATTTAAGGCCAGTAAGCTCACAGAAAGTGAAAAAAATATATTTTTATTTTGACTTTTTTTGGGCTAAAGTTTTCTGCTGAAGTGGAATGATTATATTAAATCAATTGCTTAGAAACTTGGTTCACTGTGAAAATTAATGTAAAAAAATAAATAAATAATTAGGAAAGAGGGTTTAAAAATTTAACACTCATTAGGACATATTGAAGGCAAGAGGGACAGAAGAAATCAGTGCATATCCTACCTAACATGGTTGTACATGGTTGGCAGAACAGGATTTAGCAGAAATAGCAAAAATGCAAAATTTACTGAGAGCTTTGTCTATATTTCTGAGATGAAGTATTATGTACATTATTTACATTATTCGGTCTATTGTCCTCATCTTTGTCACCATATTTATCACAACATTTCGGCCATTGTACGCACCGGCCTTCATCAGGTGGTTGGAATTTCGAACTGAACCCTTTATTTCACTCACTGGGGTAGACTTCTAGTTCCACGTGCCATGTTTGATGGATATCAGTTATTAGTTATCTCCTGCTAATTTCTCTCTGAAAGTTCTCCACTGCCTTAACCGGGTATTGAACTCACACTCTTTGGGTCCTGTCACTGGATCTAACCAATGCCTTTATCCACTGTGAGATACTGACATACTGAGAGCTATGAAAATTAGGATGTCGTGTAGAGCCATGATTGCCCACATCCTGAAGGGAGATAGCACATATGGTGGTGTAATGGATAGCGGCTCAGATTAAGGAATCGGAGAGCTGAGTTCAATTTCCAGTCAAATCCATTACATTCACTTACGTGCTAATACCCTTGGGGAAGGTATGAATCCTCTTCTTGTCCCCCCAGCTATGGGTAAACAGTAGAACAGACTGGGTTCTATAGCCTTGGATGGCAACTGGTCTACCACAGAAAGAAATGGCAACCTACTGCAGGAAAAAAAATCTGCCTCGTCAGTCATGTATTGAAAGATACATGATCACCTAAGTTTGTATCACGCATGGCACATAACTGACTTAATTCCTAAACAGTTCAATTGTATTCATAAAAAATTAGCCAATAACATAATTTGACACTTTGGCATTCAATATACTCAAACCCA
The DNA here is from genome assembly GCA_903632075.3 of Acanthosepion pharaonis. Classification (NCBI taxonomy): domain Eukaryota; kingdom Metazoa; phylum Mollusca; class Cephalopoda; order Sepiida; family Sepiidae; genus Acanthosepion; species Acanthosepion pharaonis. Next base: position 770,476 of record CAHIKZ030005464.1, on the reverse strand, counting down.
CTCCATAAATATTGACTCTCAATGTTTCACTGTTTGCATGACTTCCTATGTTATTTTTGATGATGATGTCATATGGCAGAGTATACATGGAGCAGGTTACAGTGGATTGAACATTGAGAGTCAATATTTACAGGCCAGGTCTGGTTGGGTTGAATGTTAAATGGTCAATGCTATTTTCATATGAATTACAATATATAAATTATATATTGTAAAAAGAATTACTATCATCTTTTGAATTATTTAATTTTAGACTTTTATTTGCTTAAATATATTTTGAGATTTATATAAAAAAAATTCACATTGATGTTTTTTTAGCACAATTTTTAAAAAAATATTTAAATATTAGAAAGTCAAGTTCATGATTTATTCTTTAAGTTTATGCATCTGGAGAAAATGTAATTAAATTATAATGACATCAAATAACAAAACAGGCATAAAGTATTTATTGAATAAAGCTTCTTTATTTAGTTAGTGAATTTTATCATATATAAAAGCATTATAATTATCGGCCATGTTTTATGACTTTACTTTCAACAACTTGTAGTTTGACTAGTAAGACAACTTTTTTTTTTACTCAGATTTTTTTTAATGTTTTTCTCTCTATTGTATGGTAAAAAGGTGTTTTTTATCTTTTTCGGCAAACGTGGATAAATTTGCCTTCAAAGACGTAGTGTAAAAAGGAAGTTTTTTTCCCATGACACCACTTTTTTTTAACTACTTTCACTTTTAATGTTTATTGCTTTAAAAAGCAATGATTAGAATTGTAATAAAACCGGGACATATGATGAAAGTGAATTTATACATTTTCTTTGCTTGTCAATGATTTTTGTTTTAAAAAACAATTATTAGAATTTTAATAAAACCAGGACATATGATGAAAGTGAATTTATACATTTTCTTTGCTTGGCAATGGTTTTTGTTTAAAAAAACAATTATTAGAATTTTAATAAAACTTACATATGATGAAAGTGAATTTTACATTTTCTTTTTTTGCTTGGCAATGATTTTTGTTTAAAAAACAATTATTATTTTAATAAAACTGGGACATATTTAATTTATAAACTTTGGGACAATAGTTTTGTTTAAAAAAACAATTATTAGAATTTTAATAAAACTGAAATGAAAGTGAATTTATACATTTTCTTTTTGGCAATGGTTTTTGTTTAAAAAACAATTATTAGTTTTTTTAATAAAACTGTTTGAAAAATTTATAATTTTCTTTGTAATATTAAATTTTAAATTTTAAAAAACTGGGACATATGATTGAAAAAGTGAATTTATACATTTTTCTTTGCTTGCAATGGTTTTTGTTTAAAAAACAATTATTAGAATTTTAATAAAACTGGGACATATGATGAAAGTGAATTTATACATTTTCTTTGCTTGGCAATGGTTTTTGTTTAAAAAACAATTATTAGAATTTTAATAAAACTGGGGCATATGATGAAAGTGAATTTATACATTTTCTTTGCTTGGCAATGGTTTTTGTTTAAAAAAACATTATTAGAATTTTAATAAAACTGGGACATATGATTAATTTATACATTTTCTTTTGAATGGTTTTTGTTTTAAAAAAAATTATTAGAATTTTAATAAAACCAGGACATATGATGAAAGTGAATTTATACATTTTTTTTTTTTGGTTTTTGTTTAAAAAAACAATTATTAGAATTTTAATAAAACAACAATTAAATTTTATAATTTTCTTTGTTTGGCAATGGTTTTTTTTTAAAAAAACAATTATTAGAATTTTAATAAAACCGGGACATATGATGGAAGTGAATTTATACATTTTTTTTTTTGTTCTTGAGAATATACAACAATTAAATTATAATACTATTAAACAGTATTAGATTATTTACAAGTTTAATTTTATATTTACAATATTATAAAAGCTAATATACTTAAAAACTAATGCAATGCAATATTTATCATTTACCAATTTATAAAGAAATAAATATGAAAACAATTTTTATTCATAAATTGATAAACATTTACTAAATTGTTCAAATCTATTAACCAAAAGGAGATCCTTATTATTTACTATTAAAGTTTGATGTTTGCCGATGTTTTGCCAACCATTCCCATAAATAATACAATAAATAAATCATGTAAATAAACAGTATTTATTATTTTAGTTGTCAATTCTCAAGAACAAAGAAAATGTATAAATTCACTTTTGTATATTTAGGTTTTATTCCAATTCTAATTATCACTTTTTAAAACAATGAACATTGTTGAAGAGTGAAGGTAGTTAAAAAAAAGCAGTGTCATAGGAAAAGATGTCCTTTTGACATTTTGTTTTATTGTAGATATATTTAACCATGTTTTCTGCCTTTGAGGCAACATTTAGTACTTCTTAATTTTAGCTTTTTATATCTCTATAAAGGCAGGATGTGTGTGTGTGTGTGCGTAACGAATGCACGGCCGCAATTTTCGATGGATTTGCACCAAAATTTACATGCACATGCTCCAAGTTAGCGGGAAGGCCAAGACCAACTTTGCATTTCCCAACTCCCATCGATAGTGGAAATAATCGATTTTTTCATGCTTCTACGGCAGTTTTCATGTAGTTTGCGGCCATTTTCTACTGGCAAGAGTGAGAGCCTAGAGCTGGCTGCCACAAATAGGCAGGAACATTCTATTGGCCAGTGTGAGAGCCAACAGCTGACTGACATGAATGTTAACTAGCATGCTAGCATGCAAAAAAAATCGATAGTTGTATTTGTCACAAGTGGGAAAAATTTAAATCTGCATGGCACTTTACTCCAATTGGCTCATTCGCTTGCTTAAACTCAACGTTGATTCTGATTTAGCAGAACTGGGTTGGGTGTGAAAAAAGTATTTGTTATTAACATTCTTTTTCATTCGGTTTTCCAGTTATGAGTCCTTTTTTTAAAGCTGATCGTTTTGTGTTCATTTTGTTTAGTTCTTTTTTTTTCGTAACAGATTTAATGTTTAGTATAGAGCTTAGAAAAAATTTGCAGTGTGCGATAGGCAAGAAGTAAGGCATGTAGCAACATCAGCACGGCAAAGAGCACTCCTTTAAAGGCAAGGAAGGGCAAAAATATTTTAAGTCAAGTGATAGCGATTGCTGTATGAGTTGTACGATTTTTGAATCAAGCATGGGCAACGCCGGGTTATGCTGCTAGTATTAAATAAAATGCATATTTCTTAAGCATTATCCTTTCTGATGTTGTTTTCTTTATATAAGAGTCTTGATAGTTCTATTTTCCAAGAATAACAGCATGGTTTCATGCAAGTTAAATTTCTCTTTATTAAACCTTGATATAAATTTCAAGATTAGATCCTTAACATAGGATATAGTTGCATTGTGTGTCGTGTCTGGCTTTCTGTGGTCTACCAGCAAGAATCAGGTCAGGACCAATGGTATTGTTAATTCTTCTTTGGATTTTATCATGGATCCCATATAGGGTCTGGCGCTTCTGCTATATATTTAGAATATATAGTAGGATAATCAGACCCCATATGGCAGCAATATTCAAATCCTGGATGGATGGTAGACTTATAAATATGTAGGATAGATTTGGGCGAGAAAAATTAGGATTACCTAGCCACCCTTGTAGACAGGTATACTTGTAATTGAGCAAGCAACTATTACTGAGTGTTGTGTTTTTTTTTTTTTTGTACTAAGCAATGGTCAGTACCTAGATGCTTGGGAATACCAGCTAGTGTAATGCAGATGGTGTAATGGATAATGGCTCAGAATAGTTAATTGGAGAGCTGGGTTTCAATTCCAGTGTAGTTGGTTGTATTCACTTTCATGCAAATACTCCCCAGCTATGGCTTAACTAATAAGACTCTTGTATCACTAAAACATTATTATGAACAAAAGGAAAATAAATAAAAATTGGGTATGAACTATTTAAATTTTGGCATTAAATAACCCATGGATGCTGCTAAACAAAAATAATGAAACTAGACTTTCTTGCACAGGAAATGTAACATATTTAAATATGTCTTTGTATATTTATGACTTATTTTACTAGTAAACATTCGTTTTCCATAGAATTTAGTTTATTTTTAATGTTTATATTCAATCCTGCATGGTCTTTTGAACAGGAGTAAAGGTTTATCCTTTGTTTCCTGTTTAGGATTGGATTTCTGGTTCCTTGTAAAGTTTACTTCAGCTCTATACTTCAAATGTCTCCACCCAAACTCTAAAATTTTATTTATTGTTTTTTTTTTTTTTCCTTCAACAGGAGTAGATAGGTTCATCTTTCATTCAGCTTACACTCCTTCCCAGTCTTTTGACCGGGAGTAGAGGTTTATCACTTGTTTGTGGTTTACGTTTAGATTTTTGGTTCCTTCTAAAGTCTGGCCCCATTTTGTCTTAGTGGCATTATCTCCTTCCTTGGGGTGAATTGATTGAAAAAAATAAAATAAATTAGTTCTATTTCTATTTCTAATTTATGCAATATACAATATATATATATATATATATATATATATATATATATATATATTTATGCAATATTTCTCTTTCATGCAATATACAAAATATTTTAACAATATTTCTCAATAATATTATAAAAATGCAATAGGATTTTTTTAAACAATGATTGATTATGGAGGTCTAACAGAATAAAATAGGAATCAAAGGGATTCATAGGTTCAAAACGTTTCAGAACCACTGGTTTAAATAATAGGAGTTGTATCTGAAAAGAAAAAAATTTTATGTGGGCCCACAAGAGTAAAATTGAATCAAAGGTTTTTATAGGGTAAAAAATGATTGAGAACCACTGGGTTAAATATTAGATGTGTCTTGAAAAAAATCATTATTGTCTCAAAAGAAAATTTGTTAATGCAGTATTCACTCACAAAAAAAGGAGTCATTTTTCCAATCAAAAACAATATGTTTCCATTTTAAATAAACCACAAAGGGTTGATAAATAAAAAAATCCAAATAAAATAAAAAATTTAAAAAAAAGCAAAAAAAACAAATCCAAATTATAAATCTTACATACGGCTAATTACTTAAATTTGAAAAAGAAAAAAAACGTATTCATTGTTTTAACTTACTTTGTATATCTTAGCATTTTCTTGCAGCAAAATAATTTAACCCCTTTTCCTACTCATATTCACATCAACACATTAAAAATTAAAATCATATCTAATTTCAGAAAAAACAAAACTTGAATAAATACCTTTTTAATGAATCTGTTCAACCGTTGTTAAATATTATTTCTTCTATCGTTGATATTATATTAGAAAAAAAACAACAAAAAAAATTAAGTGTTTGACACAATGCTAATTTATTTTATTGTTTAGTATTAGAATATAAAATGTGTTATATTTTATCAGTAAAGGAATGTCTTGTATATATATTTTATCAGTAAAGGAATGTCTTGTATATATATAACTAAAAAGTATTTAAATTGTTATATTTGATTCAGTTATGCTTGAAGAAAAATAAAATATAAATTCTATTCATGATTAAACTTAAATTTGAGACTTACTGAAACTTTACTGAAACCCAGACTGAATTAATATACATTTATAATTGCAAATAATGCCTAAGTATATTATTTTCATTAATAATGTCCCTTCTTAATTCACAGATATCCATTGTGGTGGAAAACACATGAACTCATGGCCAGACATAATTCAATATTGGATATGAGAGTCAGGAAAGAAACTGTGTTTTTTTTAAATTATGCAATTTTAACATGATTACAAGAAAAACTATTTGCAAAAAAACTGAAGAAAAATTATATACCTGTGTAGATTGTCAATATGTCAGGGAAAATAAGTTCTCATTCAATGATAAACATACAGACACACATAGGTGAGAAACCATTTTCTCATAATCAACCACAAACTAGAGACAAATCAACTTCCTGTGAAGTGTGTGGATTGGCATTTTCACGGAGTTCCTGTTTAAAAAGACACATGCGACAACACACTGGAGAAAAACCATATTTCTGTGAAGTGTGCGGATCAGCATTTTCACGAAATTCTATTTTAAAAATACACATGAGAACACATACTGGAGAAAAGCCATTTCCTTGTGAAGTATGTACCTCAGCATTTTCAAAGAATTCTGATTTGAAAGTGCACATGCGAATACACACACGAGAAAAGCCTTACACTTGTGCAGTATGTGAAACAGCATTTACTCTAAGTTCACATTTAACAAAACACATACGGACACACACTGGAGAGAAACCATATTCCTGTGAAGTGTGTGGATCAGCATTCTCATTGAATTCAATCTTAAAAAAACACATGCGAACACACACTAGAGAAAAACCATATTCTTGTGACGTCTGTGGATCTGCATTCTCACAGAGTTCAAATCTGAAAAGGCACATGCGAATACACACTGGAGAGAAGCCGTTTTCCTGTGAGGTTTGTGGATTGTCATTTTCACTGAATTTATCTTTGAAAAAACACATGCGGACACACACTGGAGAGAAACCATATTCCTGTGAAGTATGTGGATCAGCCTTTTCACTGAATTCAATTTTAAAAAAGCATATGCGAACACACACAGGAGAGAAGCCATATTCTTGTGATGTGTGTGGATCACTCTTTTCACAGAGTTCCAATTTAAAAAGACACATGCGAAGACATATTGGAGAATAGCTAAATTCTTGTAAGGTATATGATTCCACATTCTCACAAAACATCTACTACAACATATGTAACTATACACAGGAGAGGAGCCATATTACTGTGAAATGTGTAGATATTCCTTTAAACAGAAATCATATTTAGTGAGACATGCAAATGCAAACTATACCATTTCACTTTCAAAATAAGTATAGTAACCTTTAAAATCAAATGGTGCAAATCAAAATGGAATAGTACTAATCCAAGTGAATAATACCAATGAAAAGGAAATAAAAACATAATTTGTTAAAATTTGAACTGGATTGACAATAGATTTTAGATGAACCTATCTACAATTTTATTGCAAAGTACCCATCAATATTAATAATTTTAAAGATAATTTAAATGTTTCTATAAAGGAAAATACATGAAGATTTTCTTAAAGCCTGACCTATTTGTAAGAGTGAAAGCAATATTTAGCTTTAAGATTTACACAAATTTATTTATTGAAATAAATGTCAATCATGAATTTAAAAATTGTTTTATTAATCCTTCTCTGTATATCTTTTTTGTTTTCTTGCTACAAAAAATAGTTTCCTTACTTCTCAATCAGTGAATTTAAAAATTGTTTTATTAGTCCTTCTCTGTATATGTTTTTTGTTTTCTTGGTACAAAAAATAGTTTCCTTACTTCTCAATCAGTGAATTTAAATCCTGAAAGGAAGCTCTTAACCTGATTTTTATCTCAATGAGAAAAATTTAAATAAACAAAAGTAAGAATGCAACATAGACATATTTTGTAAGAATGATAGAAAAAAAAAATTAAACATTGCATTTAAATAAAACAATGTCAAATGAAAATCCAATGAATCTCTAATTATTATTCAAGCAAACATCCGACGATAGAAAAGAAAAGTATGAAGAATTCCAGTGACAAATTATTTGATTGCACTGTACTTAGAATATGAGCACCTGATGAATATGGATCTCGCACCCTGGGATCCTGCTGTCCATCTCAGAAAACTGTACATTTTGCTCATGAAAGCTTGTGTACTTCATCCAACCTTAGGCAGCCTAGCATTAGATAAAACACACTGTGGTTAGTTGAAATTATCTGGTGACCTAATCTTACTTATTATAAAACGCAGATTGTGTGTGTGTGTGTGTGTGTGTCTGTACGTTTATATATTGGATCGGATTTCCTACATTTTTCAACCGATTTCAACAAAACTTCACAGGACTGCGCAAAATTACCTTGCAGTGGTTCTGACAGCGCCAAAAATTGGAAAAACACAATTGTTTTTGCACAAAATCAATTTGAAAACACGATTAAGAGACATCACGAGAATGAAAGGGGAACAACTCATATCAAGTTATACTTATTATAAAACCCAGGTTGTTTGTGTGTGTGTGTGTTCGTTTATATGTGGGATCGGATTTCATACATTTTTAACCGATTTCAACAAAACTTCACTTTTTTTGGCAGGTAGTGTTTCTTATTGCACACTTTTTTCTTTATTTTTACATTCAGAATGCTTTAAAAATTCCATTTACAAAACAATTGTTTATAATAAAATTCTATTCAATCAGTAGACTCATAACGATTGAAAACAATGCTTTTGTTTGAGCTTGGGTTTGACCAATTCGTTAAAAAAAAAAAAAAATCATAATAATAATTAAGACATGTGTGTCCGTCAACCTTAAACAATAATTTTTGTCAATTTTATTTTTCAGTCTTTATGATGGTCAGTACTTGATATATCTAGCTCTACTGCTAGTATTAAATAAAACATTCCGTGATTAGCTAAAATACCCAGGCCAAATTATGGTTGAAGTTCAAGGTTGTAAGATCATTGCATTGTAAACAAAATGCACATGATTCTGGCTGGTATCTCCATCTGACTATATATATACACTTTCAGACAGCAGATGGTATACAGGCTACTTGGGTTCAATGGTTTAATCCCATATGAATTATTTTATACATTTCTATATTTAAGAGTTTACAGCTATAAGTATTACAGATTTGATAAAATGTCTGGTTTGAATGTTTTAGATATTTGTAAATATGCCTGCTTTCAATATGTTTGTTATATATAATAATTGTTTCTTGTAAAATGTTGTGTTCCTTCTCATGACTGGCTGCAGCCCCTTGGACCCCAACACAACTCCATAGATTGTATTAACGAAAGACAATTTTCTTTTTCTTATTCATTTTATTATATGAGAGGGACAGACATAGTAGCATTGATTCTAGAAAGCAGTGGGTGGAAGAACTTCAGGGGAACACATGCATACTCCTTGGCATAGCATCTCACCACATGGGGCCTTAGCCTGTTTATTGAATTTTGATGTGGGAAGCATATTGATGCTTCAAAATTCTTGTGGCTCTTTGGTCTTATGTCCAAAATGTAGACAAAGACAATCCATTACTGTCAGAATACCATGCCCAGAAGATATTTATATACCAATTGCTGACCATCCTGGCCTAGCTTCTGCATTCTGTAACAAAATAATTATAACTAGCAGTAGAGCCCGGCATTGCCCGGGGATGTAACAGTGAGAGATAGATCAAGTATCGACCATCATAAAGAGTGAAAAATAAAATTTACAAAGATTATTGTTTAAGGTTGATGGACACACATGTCTTAATTAGTTTTTGTTTTGTTTTGTTTTTTTATGAATTGGTCAAACCCAAACTCAAACAAAAACATTGTTTTCAATCGTTATGAGTCTACCGATTGAATAAAATTTTATTATAAACAATTGTCTTGTAAATGGAATTTTTAAAGCATTCTGAATGTAAAAATAAAGAAGAAGTGTGCAAGATAATAAGAAACTCTACCTGCCAAAAAAAAAATTAAGTTTTGTTGAAATCGGTTGAAAAATGTAGGAAATCCGATCCCATATATAAATGAACATACACACACAAACAACCTGGGTTTTATAATAAGTATAACTCGATATGAGTTGTCCCCCTTTCATTCTCGTGACAGCGATGCCTCTTAATCGTGTTTTCAAATTGATTTCATGCAAAAACAATTATGTTTTACCAATTTTTGGTGCTGTCAGAACCACCGCAAGGTAATTTTACGTAGTCCTGTGAAGTTTTGTTGAAATTGGTTGAAAAATGTAGGAAATCCAATCCAATATATAAACGAACAAACACACACACACACACACACAACCTGGGTTTTATAATAAGTATGATGCATGTCTAAGAAGTAATGTCTGCTCTTTAATTACAACAGATTTAATAGAAGAGGCACACCAAAATGAATGAAAAAGTCTCACAATTCTATAACTTCCTCATCATTTCTCTCTGCAATTTCTTGTATGAGAAATTGTCTTAGACTATTGTCTTCATCTTTGTTGTTGTCATCACAGTATTTTGGCTGCTGTAGCCTCCAGGCTTCATCAGCTGCTCATTGATTCTGATAACCTTCAGGGAATGTCAAGCTAAACCCTTTATTTAATCTAGGTGTGTAGATTGTTCTTGTCTAATTAGTACTGCTCAGTTCTTATTTATTTTGTTTCCACTGAGTCTATGTCAGGGATGGAACTCACAATTATAATATCACCTAATTCACAACCTAGTACTTTAATCCACTAGGCTATTGTCCCCTGGGACAATCCTTAGTGTACAATTTTGAACCTAAAAATTTGAATGCAAATCAACTGAAATTACATTCAAGCATGAAAAGTGTCACTGAGGGGTGTTGACTTCAATGTCCACTTTTATATTTACTTATGCTCTATCCCTAATATTGAACACTTTAATCCATAAATATAGCATACCTTAAAACAATATTTTTGTTATATTTATATATTTACACTATATTTGAAAACCCTGATTTTAAACCTCCGCTGCCTTGCATTCATATCCAAATATGGAAAAGGCTATGGAAGACTGAAAACCCAGAGTGGAGCCTTGAAGGTGGTTGGCTGTCAACACTGACAACTTTCTGGCAATTTCTGCAACCAAACTGGCTCTACATGTAGTGTCTTTTATTCCTTTGCATCGGTGTGGCCGAGAATGGGAGTCATGTAGTCTGGGCAGTGCATGGCATCCATACACCAGTGTCTGGGCCTGCACCCTGGAAAGGTCTCTCCAGTCTCACTACCAAAGGACTGAATTTTGACTAAATAGGGTGCTACCTTTAACTCCCAAGATAAATGAATGCCTACCACTATGACATAATAATTGTTTCTTGTAAACTGTTGTGTTCCATCTCATCACTGGCTTCAGCACCTCAGACTTCATAGATTGTGTCAGTGAAAAAGTTTTCTTTTTCTTATTCATTTTATTATACAAGAGGAATAGACTTTCATAAAATACATCTATTGGATGCTTTAGTACACATCATCAGTGATGTTTCTAGTCGAAGCTCATTAGGGGTTTCAGGTCTTTCAACATCATACCCCACTCTCCATGGTGACTCAGCCGATACTGATTGGCTATTGACTTGTGTACCTTCCATCAGCTACAACTTAGTAGGATTGATCCTAGGAGGCAGTGACAGGAAGAACTTCAGGGGAACACATGCCTTAGCGTAGCATCTCATCCTGTAGGGCCTTAGTCTATGGAACACTGTTAAAATTACAAAATCTTGCCAGTAAATATTTCTAATAAAAACAGATATTATATGCCAAATAGAAATAAGTTCTTGGTTGTGCATTTTCTTTTCTTTCTTTCTTTCTTTTTCTTTATTTTGAGAAAAAAATTAATTTCTGCCACTAAATTTGGATTGGATTTTCAGCTGTTTTCAGATTTAGTTGTCACAAACATCTAGCAAAAAACAATTGTGCTCAAAAATCATTTGTGGATTAACAGAGTCCATTTTCAATTAACATATAAGTGATATTGTTGACTATTTTGTACCAAACTATAACTACCATCTCAAATAGTTCCAACGGTGAGAACTTTCCAGCTTATAAAATAAATATTTGCATTCAAATAAACATTCTGCTAGGAATTTTTACATAAATTTATTAAACATGTCAGGTTAGATAATATTGCTGGGAAATTATTTACATTATTCGGACTATTGTCCTCATCTTTGTTACTGTTATAGAGTAGTTTCACAGTGGAGGCTTGTATTTCACTAAGTCGGTCCTAAAAAGGTTCGACATACAAAACGTTAGGAACTTGATATAATATTTAATGACACAGCAATCTAGTTGTGGTGGCTGATACTTTAATGTCCGACATCAACTGACTCACTAACTCACTAAGTGACTGCTACTACTACTACTACTACTTATTATAGGTGGGAGAGTCTATTAATAATAGAATAGGTATGTTCCAGTATAACAGTTACCATATTTATTACAACATTTTGGCCGTTGTACACTCCGGCCTTCTTCAGGTGGTTGGAATGTCGAACTGAACCCTTTATTTCACTCACTGGGGTAGACTGTTCAAGTTCCATGTGCTATGTTTTTAATGGATGTCAGTTATCAGTTATCTCCTGTTAATTTCCATCTGAAAGTTCTCCATTGCCTTAACTGGGTATTGAACTCACACTCTTTGGGTCCTGTCACTGGATCTAATCAACACCTATATCCACTGTGCCATGTGTCCTTGAATAATGTAAATAATGTACATAATACCTCATCTCAGAAATATAGACAGATATTGCTGGGAAATGTTTTACATTATAATAATCCAAATCTCTTTCACTCCTGTTGGAGTAACACTCCTCCCTGATTGACCATGTCTTCAGGGGAGCAGTCATGATCACCATGCTGGACCAATTGTGGGTTGGTGAGGCTTTTTAACCCATAGTTGGAGGTTTTGAATTCAGAGTTGTCCTTCATACAGACTGGTTACTACCCAAGGCTATAAGACCCAGTCTGTCCTGCTCTTTACCCATATCTGATGGTGGGTGGGGAGATGGATTCATAACTTTCCCAAGGTTATTTGTATGTAATTGAATGTAACAAACTCAACTGGAATTTGAACTTAGCTTTCTGATTCCACAATCTGAGCCACTAGCCATTACTCTACCATGCCTAATAAACATGCTGTAACAAATAAACTCCATGCCAGTGGAAAATTAAAGGAATAATTTGATCATGTCATCAGTTTGGTACATAAAAAATTTTGGTGGAGAAATTCATAATTCGGAATGCTTAATCACTATTAATATGTGAAAAAGAACATTGAATTATGAATTTCAAAATTATAAAAAGATGTTTTTTACATTTTTTGAAATCATGCCATATGAGCATATTTCATTTTGGCTTCCATCGGGAAGATCAATTTTCAATAAATTTACATAGCAAACTTACATATTAACTTTGATAATAAATTTTAAAAATTGATATTTGTGATCTGGTGTACTTAATCTCATTTTCTTCCATGTTCCATGTCCCTTCAGGACATAGGCAATCATGGCTCTCCACAACTTCTATCATGTGGTTCTGCACAGTTTTTCTCCTGTTCTGACACCTATTCACACAAACTGCTCAAGTAAGTGGCTCGCTGCCTTCCTCTGTCTCCTTTGCCCCATGAGGATTAGGTTTTCCAAGCTCCTCTTCCTCATTGTGTGTACAAAGAACTTCAGTTGTCTTTTCCTGATTCTGAGTATAAGGGTTTGGCTATGTTTAATCTTTGTACCCTAAAAAATGGTGAGTCAAAAGAATGGTTATTAGCTTATACAGCTATTATGGTATACACTTTTTACTCCCTCAGCAATGTTTATTGTATTTAAAAAGTGATGATTAGAATTTTCATAAAACACAAACATGAAAATGCATTCAAACAGAATTTATAAGAATTGAAAAAAAAAAAATGTTAAACATTTTTTATTTATTAGATTGAATAAAAAACTTATTTTCATAATTATTTAAATAAAGGCCAACTACTCGTATCTGAGGATGCCTGTCTACTAGGGTGGTTAGCCAATCCCTGTTGAAGACGCCTGCTCAGGCACGTTTTGTGCTTGTTCAGCCTGCACAGAGCGCACCTGTGGTTTATACTATAGCGATAACATTCATGGGTATTTCGCGTAATTGGAAATTGTGTTTATTTGTAGGTAATTCTGACATCTAGGCTTATTTATATTAAAAACTAGCAGCATGGCCCGGAGTTGCCCGTGCTTGATTCAAAAAATCGTACGACTATTTCCACTATCGATGGGAGTTGGGAAATGCAAAGTCAGTCTTGGCCTTCCTGCTAACTTGGATCATGTGCATGTAAATTTTGGTGCAATTGCTACCACTTGACTTAAAATATTTTTGCCCTTCCTTGCCTTTAAAGGAGTGCTCTTTGCCGTGCTGATGTTGCTACATGCCTTACTTCTTGCCTATCGCACACTGCGAATTGTTTCTAAGCTCTATACTAAACATTAAATCTGTTACAAAAAAAGAACTAAACAAAATGAACACAAAATGATCAGCTTTAAAAAAGGACTCATAACTGAAAAAACCGAATGAAAAAGAATGTTAACAACAAATACTTTTTCACACCCAACCCAGTTCTGTAGAATCAGAATCAACATTGAGTTTAAGCAAGCGAATGAGCCAATTGGAGTAAAGTGCTATGCAGATTTAAATTTTTCCCACTTGTGACGAATGCAGCTATCGATTTTTTTTGCATGCTAGCATGCTAGTTAACATTCGTGTCAGTCAGCTGTTGGCTCTCATGATGGCCAATAGAATCTTCCTGCCTATTCATGGCAGCCAGCTATTGGCTCTCACTCTGGCCAGTAGAAAATGGTCACAAAATACATGAAAACTGCCGTAGAAGCATGAAAAATCGATTATTTCCACTATCGATGGGAGTTGGGAAATGCAAAGTCAGTATTGGCCTTCCCGCTAACTTGGATCATGTGCATGTAAATTTTGGTGCAAATCTGTCCAAAATTGCGGCTGTGCATTCATTACACACACACACACACACACACACACACCCTGCCTTTTATAGATAGAGATCCGAATGTCTGTATTCCAAGCAATAATAAAATAAATATGAAGAAAACATGGGTATGCATGTTAAATAAATCATTTGTATTTACTATTTATAAATATATGTACATAAATTCAAAAGAGTCAAAAAAGGAAAAAAATAGTCTTGTTAAATGGGTACTTGATTTACAAAAAAAAAACAGTTGCTTAGAAAAGACACTTAAATACTTGGTCTACAGAAATGCTTCTGGTTGAGAAAAGACTTTTATTGTAAATGAAGATTCATTGACCATCCAAGCTGTTGTAAATGATTTGTTTGAAGGTGTCGACATATGATCGCCAGTAATGATTCACTGACCATCTCTACTGTTGTTGATGATGATTTGCTTGAAGTTTCCAACATATTTCTTTCAGAATGTGCTTGGGGAAAGGAACTAGCAATCAAGCCATATATGTATATATATATGTTTGAATAGCATGGAGAAAGTCGGAATCTGTGGGGTTTTATAAGAATGTTTCCCAAAATGGACTCAAGAAAAATAGAATTTTAGTTCTCTCGGATAGGTGAAATATTTCACATGGTGATGTTAATTTCTATCCAATAGACAATTTGATTTAAACAGTGTGTTGTATTGTGGAATCTTTTTGGCAGGTTTGTAGTATTGTCTGTTATTGGGTAGAAAAGTTTGGGTGTATTTTAGTGCGGTATGTATGTGTATATATAACTGTGTTGGAAATAGCGTTTCTTTCCTATATATTAATTAAGGGAAATGAAAATTGATCACATTGCAAATATTTGGATTTTTCTAGCTTGAATTTAAAGATACACTGCTATTTTATGCTTTCTTATAAAATATGGATAAGGCAAAAAACTTTACAGCTTATTTTTTTTCAGTGTTTTGAAAATAAGAGAATCTATTGATAATTATTTAAACTATTTTTTAATTCTCCTCCAATAGGAATAGATAAGTTTGTCTATCATTTGGTTCATGCTCCTCCCCAATTTTTTGAACAAGTGTAGAGGTTTATCACTTGTTTCCTGTTCAGTATTGGGCTTCCAGTTCCTTCAACTCTGTGCACCTGAAATCTCCATCAGAAATTTTATGCAGTTATTATTTTTCTCCACTCCCAATAGGAGTAGATAGGTTTACCTATTGCTTAGTTCATATTCCTCCCTGGTCTCTTGAACAGGTGTAGAGGTTCATCCCTTGTTTCCTGTTTAGGATTAGGTTTCCGATTACTTCTAAACTTTAGAATAAAGTCTACTTCAACTCTGTACTTCTGTCTAATTTTCCTCTTATCTTTTCTTTTCTTGCATTAATACAACTCCACACAGTAGCCCTCTACCTTGAGTGGACCTTGGGCCTTGTATTTGGTGAACTATAATAAAAAAGAAAAAAAAATAGTATTTAAAAATAAATGCTTCCATTATGATCATTCCTGTCCTTTTTCTCTAAGATGGTTTCAATGAATTATCTCCCTTGTCTTTCGCTCTTTCAAAAAACATTTCTGAATTGAAAGAAAATAATTTATCGTGGCTTTTCAAGTAAGACATTTAATTGTAACATTTTCAGTTCGTTTATTAATATTCTATTGTTTTCTCCTTTCTCTAATGTTGCATTTTTACAAATCAAGGGGAAAAACACACACACACACACACACAAGTTAGTCACAGTCACATGTTCAGATATTTTTTCTAGTTATAAAAAAATCGATTGTTTGTTTCACGTAGAATTTAGACATTTTTTATCTTATTTTTGTTAATACTTTATTTTCCGTTAAGCGTACGAGGAATTATTTATTTAGAATTTATTCACGCTGTTATCGACTTGTAAATTACGCATATTTTAAAAATCTTAAAATTTCATTTAACTTTTTTCATTTTTATTAAATTCGTTAAGATTCGGTTGTTAACTTGAAGTAAAGAGAATATTGCATGATTGAAATAAATGCATTTTTGTTTTTTGTAGTTTGCTTCAATTTGTTCAAATATGACGTTCGTTTCTTTCGAAGATTTTTCAGTTTGGAGAAAAATGAAGTTTTAAAAGTGTAATTGAATGTAATTGTTAGATATTGCCGTTTCAGTTTACATTATAAAAAAAATTATAATGATAAACTGGGCCAAAACTTTGTTTTCCCAACTTTTCTGACCGCCGATGTTTAATTTAACGTGCGAAATGAATGTAAAAACAAAAACTGGACACTAATTTTGTGCCCGTTTCCACAAATAATTCTGTGAAACTCAGTGAAAGGCAGGCAAACAAAATCCAATTATTAGAATAAAAAAGACAGTATATAAAAATTAAAAATATTTTATAAAAATACAAAAACAGTGAAAAAAAAGTGTTCAATTAATGAAATATTTATTTCAAATTTAAGAAACTTTTTATTAGATCTCTTTTCAACAGTGCGGTAAAAAATTAGGATTTCGCAGTCTTGTTGCTTAATGGTTACAAAATCAGGGACCAGTTTTACATCATTTTTACACGTTTGCAGTCAGCTTCTTTTCTTTTTCTTCTCAAAAAGAATGAATAATACGATATTTGAACAAAACAGAAAAATACATTATACAAACGCCAGTTACTCGAATCTTGACCTAATTTATATTGTATTTCAATTTCAATATTATTTACTCGATACTGCCAAAAAACAAAATGGATCCCCTCACCAGAAATGAAAGCGACCCCCCCAAAAAAAAAACCCGCTACTCTCTATTTGAAAAAACAAAATGACTAAAAGTCTGGGAATTATCCGATTTAAATGAAATTTTCAGGACTTATTAATGAATGAATTGTATACTAAAGGTTATTTTATTAGGAAATATTGTAGAAATATTATGGGGTGGGGAGTCACCCCCCCCATTTCAATACACCGTAAATATTTTTAAAATTGAGACGGGGTGATAACAAATAATTTTAATGGTTTTATAAAAAAAATCCCTGGGCATATTTCAGTAAAAAAAATCTTTGCAACATCAGATCAGAAAATCTTGAAAATTTGCCTTGAATAATTCTTTAAAACTCAAAAAAATATTTTTTGTTGCAAGTTAGTGCTTGCATAATTTAATGAAAAAAACGTTTAATTTTTCCGTACGATTTTGAAATTCATTCTGTTGCTGATGACAAAAGAGATCTTTTTTTTTATGAAATAAAGATGTTCAAAGCATTGAAAATTGTAGTCTGATTCCATTTTTGCACTAGAAATACTTTTAAAAGAGTTTTATTTTATATATTATTTTCACAACTGTTAGATTATTTGGGGGTATGGAAGATAAAATAGGGAATAATTCAACAATTCTGAATGACCTCCTTTTTTCTTATACAAGATTAAATAATAGTCTGGAATAGACACCAACAGCTGATCAATTCAAGGTTCTTATCAAGTTAATACAATTATTGCAAGTATAACATTATTCTTGTGAATAAACAGTCTAATAAATAAATAGTGTTTCATAGTTTTATGGTAACGTCTCAAGACCAAAAATGTATGAATTCACTTTCATTGTGTTTAGGTTTTATTACAGTTTTAATCATCAGTATTTAAAACAAACATTTCTGAAGAGTAATTAAAATAAAAGCAGTGTCATAGAAAAAAAAATAAAACATGATCCTTTTGACCATATGTCTTATTGTAAGTATTAAAATTCATATTTGCTGAATGCAGTTTACTTTCTATTCTAGTGAAGCTATGGTGTAAACATATGACACAATCCTCACCCAAAAAACACTCCACCGACTGACTAAATGACTACCCTATGTTGCATTTCAATCCTTGATGTTGTTGGTGTTCACTGAGAAAAGGCAGGATGTATACACACAAGGTAACTCGATGAAAGACAAATGCAATGTCGATAAATAAGAACGTGAACTCTTCTTCCCATATTATATCTAGATGCTTTATTTCGGGCTTTGCCTGCTCATCTGAGTGAGTGGGTAGATAGGTGATACTTGGGACAACTTCTGCTATGTCATCTCTTCCCTCTACCAGCTCCTTAACCATCTACTCATTCCAACATGATAGCTGGTAATATGAAATGTAGTCTTCGGAACCACTTGATAGACATGCCTATCTCCCACCACGGGTGGACCATACACTTCCCAATTCCCAATCCAAAGCATGACTGTTAATATAGACCTGCACCTGGATATACTCTATTTCTTGTTTGTGTCACTTGATCTCTGAAAATCCCTCAACCACCTCTTTACCACTACATTACCTTTCAGTCAAAGTGGATGCTGCTTAGAAGACCAAACTTCAAAAGGAACCATCTGCTGGTCTATGTGGGTGTCTATAGTGTCACAATGGATCAATGACAATTCTGAAAAAAAAAAGGTTTTTTTTTTTTTTAAGTTTCAATAAAAAGATACCAAATAATAGTTAAAAAGAATGATAATCAATTTTTTGAATAACAAAAAAAAAAAAACCCAAAAAACTAGACACATGAAGCTTATAAATATTTTTTTTACCAATTCTATCATGTATCACTCCAATACTAAGTTTTTAAAATTGCACACAGACTTTAGGAACTGTATCAGACTACAGGCCTATGGGCACATCACACAGCAGTTTCTGTATGATCACCAAAGTTAAGCAATGTTGTCTATGGTCAGTACCTAGATGAGTGACTGTTTAGGAATACCACATGCTGAAAAGCGTGGATGGTGTAATGGATAATGTCACAGTATTGTTAATTGGAGAGATGTTCCAATTCTTCTTGGGTTCATTATATTCACTTATGTGCAAATATTCTTGGGAAAGGTACAAATCCACCTCTTCCCTCCTCCAGGATTAATTAGTAAGATTTGTATCACTAAGCTATTATTATCTCAAAAAGAAAAATTTCTGATAATCTAAAAATATTTTCTGGGTTTAAATACCCTGCAAGTAATTGATAAGCCGGAGAAAAAAAATCAATCAATGTAACGGACTTACTGGTCCAAACTCCAAAATTTTATGTTTAATTTGTTTTTTAAATTGTTTCTTAAGGTTTTGGTGTGTTTCATATAAAGTTTCTTGTTCTTTTTATTTAATCATTTGTAAACAATATCATTTACAGATTATCCTGAGAAAACCATCTTTTTATCTTAAATTGTAAACATTTGCATCTATGAAATAAAAGGTTATTGCATATTCTGACTGGATTGAACATAATATAGAAAAAGCCTATGAAAATTCATGTGGGTTGGAAATAACTCAAAACAACTTGAATCCTCTTGTGACGTCAAGGAAAATTTTTGATAATGTTGAAAAGATTGTCATATTGAGTCTAACTACTTATTTAAAGTGTAGCCAACTTAATTTGCCAATTAAAATGTTTGTCCTACCATTGCAAGTGACTTTCATCATCAAACAATAGTGTGTTTGAATTTTATGACTGTAGCAATAGCAAAAGACATCTTAATTGAAAAATTCAAATTTTGAAGCTCTTGACCATAGAAGGGAACATAATACTGATGAATAATCCAAAGTATTAAACATAAATAGGCAAAAAATTATTCTAATGTCAATAGATATTTATATCTCTGCTTTATTTACAGGTATCAGTCAAGTGGACAATGTATGAATTTATGCAAAATTCATATTTGAATATCTGATAACAATTCTGAAGCCTCAACTTCTTTACTGCCAATATCAAGAAAAGACCTACTTGACATTATTATTGACGTCAAGTTTGTAAACCTGATTTTGCACAAAGTTAACTACCCATGATGGATCAGAAAATATACCCAGAAGAAAAGCCATATTCTTGTGAGGTTTGTGGATTCGCATTCTCAAAGAGTTCACTTTTAAAAAGGCACATGCGAATACACACTGGAGAAAGACCATATTCTTGCAACATATGTGGATCTTCTTTCTCGCAGAAGTCGTATGTTGCTGGACACATGCGGATTCATACTGGAGAAAAACCATACTGTTGTGAAATATGTGGATCGGCATTTACCCAAAAATCACAGTTAAATGAACACATGCGAAAACATACTGGAGAGAAACCATATTCTTGTGAAATTTGTGGATCTATATTTCCAAAGAGTTCCTATTTAAAAAGACATATGCAAGTACACACTGGACAGAAACCTTATTCTTGTGATATTTGTGGTTCTTCTTTTTCATGGGATTCAAATTTGATTGAACATATGCGAACACACACTGGAGAGAAACCATATTCTTGTAAAGTGTGTGGATTTGCCTTCTCAAAAAGTTCAAATTTAAAACTGCATATGCGAAAACATACAGGAGAAAAACCATATACATGCAGTATTTGTGAATATGCTTCATCAGAGAATTCATCATTAAAAAAACACATGCGAACCCATACAGGAGAGAAACCGTATTCTTGTGAGTTTTGTACTTCTTCATTTTCACGGAATGCAAATTTAGTCCTACATATGCGAATACACACTGGAGAGAAACCATATTCTTGTGAAGTTTGTGGATTTGCATTTTCTCGAAAATCAAACTTAAATGCACACATTCGAACACACACTGGAGAGAAAACATGCTCCTGTGAGATTTGTGGAACTTTATTTTCCTGGACTTCAAATCTGAAAAGGCATATGAGAACACACACAGGTGAGAAGCCATATTCTTGTGACATTTGTAACTATGTTTGTTCTGATAGATCTACTTTAATAACGCACGAGCGAACTCATACTGGAGACAAACCATATCATTGTGAAATTTGTGGCTCGACTTTTACTCAGAGTTCTAATATGAAGCAGCACATGAAAAGACATAATGAAAACAATATAATCTTGTGAAGTCTGTCACTTACAATTTTCATACACTGCAGCTTTCAAAAGACATGGCTTATTGCCATGTCACGTTAAACACCAACTCCTGTATGATCAACAAAGTTAACATTGAGCCTAGTCAGTACCTAGATGAGTGACTGCTTGGGAATACCAGGTGCTGTAAGCTTGGATGTGTGGGTGGTGTAATGGATAATGGCTCAGAATTGTTAATCAGAGAGCTGAGTTCTAATTTTGTTATATTTACTTAAGCACAAATACCTTTGGTAAAGGTATGAATTGACCTCTTCACCTGGCTATGGGTTAATTAATAAGACTTGTATCAGAAAATCGTTATTTCACCCCAAAAATTCTTACAATTTAAAATATTTTGGGGCCTTAAATAACCTGCAAAGGGTTGATAGAAAGTGACTTAATCGATCAATCATTAAAAAGTCATATGCTAACTCATATCATCGGGTGCTTTTGCATATCTCTGTACTGAGATGCTAACTATGAGACATTATGGAATTATAAATTAGATCAATGCAATCATCTTGTACAAAATCTTTTCCGACCAATTGGGATTTTATTAGGTCAAAATCTACACAGCGGAAAATTATTTTGCTTTAAAGCCTACATACACATTTTCACAGTTGTAGACACATGGCAACCCATTTTTGTAAATCTGTATGATTGAAAATTTATATAACTATTAACTTTTTGGCACACATTGAATTTTCTCTTTAATTTTTTCCCCTGCCATTGCATTTTTTTTGAAGGAGCAAAAACATGAGCACCTACTGGTTTAAAATTGTTATAATTTTCTCTATATTTTGTATACAGACTTTTTTTTTTGTATGCTAATAAAAGATTGGATGAGTAATATTTTGATATAATGCATTATGTTTTGCATGCATGTTTTGACATTGAAAACAAAAAATCACAAATGCGTTGACATACTTTTAACACTGTCTCTGGAGTTCTGGGAGTGCAGTCTAACTTGTAATGAATCAGATTGTATCTGAAGATTGGCATCTCAATAAAATCATCAGTGGACCTGTACAAATCAAATGATGAGCATTTATTAAGCCTAATCAAAGGCAGAATCGCTACAAATGCGTTCATTTCATCGAAAGTAACATCCTTCCAAGTGCTGATGTACAAGTGGGTGTCAACATTTGTCTATCTCTCTTCTTTCATCTGACTAACATATATTTGTCTCATTGACAAATAAAGTTATTTCATCATCCATGAAGAAACGAA
This sequence comes from Acanthosepion pharaonis, assembly GCA_903632075.3. NCBI lineage: Eukaryota > Metazoa > Mollusca > Cephalopoda > Sepiida > Sepiidae > Acanthosepion > Acanthosepion pharaonis. Next base: position 747,996 of record CAHIKZ030005464.1, on the reverse strand, counting down.
AGAGTTGCCCTTCAGAAATGGTATCAGGTACCACCTTGGAGACCAGTACTTTCCTTAAAATCTATGCATGATATTATCCACTTGGTACATCATTCTCACTATCACCACTGTCATTGTCTTCACCGTTAATTCTGACAACTTCATCAATATCTGAATAAATGCCTCAAAATCATCTTCAGAGTCTGAATCAAAAAAGATTTCTTCAAGAAAAGCTTTGTCAAATGCCGGAGCAGCCATTTTAGTCCAGGGGAATAAAAAAAAAAAAAAAAAATCTATGTTCAATTTAAAAAATTCTGTACCTTGTGTTGAGTGAAGAACAATGGAAATGGAATCAAAAAAATAGAAGTTTAGTCTTGTTCTGAAAAGTAATCTGATTCCAGCTTAAAATACCAGAAATAAACATTGCAAAGTGTTTATTTTAAACACCTCCCTCGAGGCGACACAATGTGCCTGCAACTACAGGGTAGAAAAATTGTATGGCGACATGATGCACCTACAGCATGCTAAAGTTTGAAATGGTACAGTAAAATATGTATTGCCATCTCCTTTTATTTTTATTAATTATTCTTCTGCTGGGGCTGAAATCATCTCAATTTTTTGGGGTACTTTGTATTGAGATATGCTGAAAACAGCAGTTATTGTTTGATCAGCAAAATTAAGTGATATTGACCACAGTCAGATCTTAGATGGTGAATCACTTGGGAAGACTGGGTATTGTAAAGCAACCTCCTACAGTCTGAAATATGATTTGGTATTTAAATAACTTACAAATGGTTGATAAGCTGTAAAAAACAAATCAATGTGTATTAAAGTCTATTGTTAGTTTTTTAAATATAAATATCTATAATACTCAAAATGATTGTGTGTGTGATCTGATGTTTATATGTTTCTACAGTTTTCATCTAATTTCAATTAAATTTTTTTGTTTGATAGATTATTCTTCAGTGTTGGTTTTGAGTCCAAATTGATGGGAAAAAAATTACAACCTTCAAAGTGAAAAATTGAAAAAACTGATTTTTTTTTTTTTTTTTATCTTGCGCAAAAATCAAAGGCAAAATTTAATGTCTGCAAAAAATGGTGTACAATCAATTTAGAGATTTGGAATCTAACGCAAAATACTATTAGAATTATAAAAAAAAATTAGAAATAAAAATTATGATGGTCCAGGGAAGAGGTTCCTTCCTTGCAAGATTGAGAATGCAAAAACGGCCCTTTTCAGGGCTACCCCCCCCCATTCAAATTGTTAAAGCCAATTGGGGATGTGCCTCACTTGTACCCAATTGTTACTAATATTGATTTTTCAGGTGGGCTGACTTTAAACTTAAACTGCCTTTAATTGAATGGCAAAAATTCTCAGTAAAGGAGAAAACAAGCATCACAGCTCCTCAGTGTGACTAGACAACTGAATGCCTCAAGCTCAGATTGAAACCCAACCAATTTGATGTCAGTCAGAGCTTCTACCACTGAGCCATCTTCACTCGACAGAACGAGTCAGCCAAATCTAGCATATTGTTTTTTACAAATGTAAACAAACGCCAAGCAGCCAAAGTGCCCCGCATTCATTTTACTGAAGAGCTTCACATTTACGCAGGTGACCCTTGTTTTTAGAATTAGCTTGTCATTCAACAGTGTTCACTTGAAAATATATTTTCAAGAGCCAAATTATGTAAACTTTAAGAGTCTGTGAAATATGTATTTTTTTGTTGTGGCGACAAACTCAAGGGCTGCCCCAGGTCGCACACATTCTAGCTGTGCCACTCAAGAGGTCTCCTCCTCTCTAGACTGCTTGCCTACTGCAGCTCGAGAAACCAGTCTCCCTTGCTTTTTAAGCCACAATTGTAGAGAGAAGATACAGATTCATACCTTTCCCAAGTTTATTTGTATGAAAAGAAATAAATATAACAAACTTGGTTGCAATTCAAACTTGACTTACCAATTTCTTATTCTGAGAGACTAAGCATTTCATCACCTGCACATGAAGGCTTACAGTCGTATCACATTGAGAAAACAGCTCCTGTAAGATTGTGGAAGTTGAGCAGTATTGGGTCTGGTCAGTACATAGATGAATGATTGCTTGGGAATATTAGGTGCTGTGATGGATAATGGTTTGGAATTGTTAATGGGAAAGCCAAGTTTCAATTCTACTTGGGTTCATTATATTCACTACCCTTAAGTATGAATCCCCCTTTCCCCCAGCTATGGGTTAATTAGTAAGACTTGTATCACTAAATCATTATCTCAAGAAACAAAAAAATGATCTTACTTTGTAAATATATTTTCTAACTTTAATAACTTGCAAAGGGTTTTAAGCTGTAGTAAATGAATCAATCAATGAAATACTGATCGGCTACACAGACATATCTTTTAGATTTATTTACAATATAAATGTATAGAAAATATTGTGGCCACAAAATGATGGTCGGTTTATATATTTATTGTAATATACTATTGATCCCCGATTTTATATCCACATAATTTCTTGTTTGTTTATCAAATTCTGAATAGGTATGAATCCACTTTTTCTCCACCCCCCACTAGCTATGGACTAATTAATAAGACTTCTATCACTAAATTATTATTATCTCAAACAAAAAATTCTTAGAATCCAAAAAATATTTTCTCCTTTAAATAACCAGTGAAGTGTTGATAAGCTGTAGAAATCAACCTGTACGTGAGATAAATGCCCTAAAAAAAATGAGATGCAAATAAATTTCTCACTTCTGGGAACTGAGCCTTCCTACTTTGCACTGAATATTATAATCATGCTATTAAGTAATGTTGTTACTTAATTAGAATTATTAATCCTTTTATTACACACTGCCTGACCCAAGGATTGAACTCATAACCACTATATCACCAAATTCACAAACCAATGCTTTTACCCACTAGGTAAAAGTGTATACTTGCACCCAGTGGAAACAGGTGGGCACTAAGTGAACATTACTAAATGAAATAAAAACTAGACAATATTCCTTGACATGGGCAGTGGAACAACAGCAGTTTGCCACTGGAGATGAAATAAAAGGTGTAGTTAAGAATTCCCTTTAGGTTACCCAGATCTATATACACCTGAAGAAGGCCGGAGAGTACAACAGCCGAAATGTTGTGATAGCAATAACAATGATGCGGACACTAGTGTAAATAATCGTAGCTCCTCATCCAAGAAATTCAGACAGAGACTCTTAAATAATAGTATTGTATCAAGCTGTAAACATAGAATGAGCCCATGGGTTCAGTTCGACATTCCAACCACCTGAAGAAGGCCAGAGTGTACAACGGCCGAAACATTGTGATAAATATGGCAACAAAGATGAGGATGATAGTTGGAACAATGTAATAATACTTCATCTCAGAAATATAGACAGATACTGATAGAATGAGCCTCTGTTTTTCACTGATCAGACAATGAAATCCCCCATTGCTTATTTATATCAGTGTGCATAAAACCTGGGAAAGGACCACTGCATGCTCACAAGGGAACGAAGGGAGAAAACAAGCACCACAGGGAGAAATGAAGACTTCAGTATATTTCAGGGAAGGTAACACTTGGGGCCTTTTGCCACTTATGACATCTCAGACTAACAGACCAGCTTTTCCCCTTCAACCGGCAAGAACTCTTTCTCCAGCCAACTCTCTGCTCGGGTCTATATCAACCCTTTGCAGGTTATTTAAGGCAAGAAAATATTTGGGGCTTTTTACCACTTCTGACCTCTCAGGCTTCATTGCTTTGGGAAAATCCCAGACTATTCATAATGTGCTGAAATCCCCCAAACAAGAAATTATAATGTAGGTATAAAGTGGGAAATCAATTCCATATTACAGTCAATATATAAACGGATCCCTCACTTTGTGGCCACTTTAGTTTCTATATATTTATACTAGCAGTACAGCCTGGCGTTGCCCGGGGATGTAGTAGTAAGAGATAGATCAAGTATCAACCATCATAAAGACTGAAAAATAAAATTGACAAAGATTATTGTTTAAGGTTGACGGACACGCATGTCTTAATTAGTTTTTTTTTACGAATTGGTCAAACCCAAACTCAAACAAAAACATTGTTTTCAATCCTTATGAGTCTACCAATTGAATAGAATTTTGTTATAAACAATTGTCTTGTAAATGGAATTTTTAAAGCATTCTGAATGTAAAAAATAAAAGAAAAAAAAGTGTGCAAGACAATAAGAAACACTACCTGTCAAAAAAAAGTGAAGTTTTGTTGAAATCGGTTGAAAAATGTAGGAAATCCGATCCCATATATAAAGGAACACACACACACACACACACACACACACAAACAACCTGGGTTTTATAATAACTCAATATGAGTTTTCCCTCTTTCATTCTCGTGATTTAATCATGTTTTCAAATTGATTTTGTGCAAAAACAATTGTGTTTTTCCAATTTTTGGTGCTGTCAGAACCACCGCAAGGTAATTTTACGCAGTCCTGTGAAGTTTTGTTGAAATCGGTTGAAAAATGTAGGAAATCTGATCCAATATATAAACGTACAGACACACAATCTGCATTTTATAATAAGTAAGATTCCAGAGAATGTAAATAAATCTAAAAGACATGCCTGTGTAGCTAATCAGTTTTTCGTTGATTGATTAATTTGTTTTCTATGGCTTATCAAACAATTGCAGGTTATTTAAAGCCAGAAAATATTTTTAGATTGTAAGAATTTTTTAGAGCTAATACTGATTTACTGATACAAGTCCTACTTATTAACTGATTGTATCGAAGTGAATATAATTACCTCAACTGGAATTGGAACTCTGCTTACCAATTTCCAATTCTGAAACATTATCAGTTATACCATCAACACAACCAAGCATATACAACCTAGTATTCCCAAGTGATCACCCATCTAGGTACTGACCTAGCTTGATGTTGCTTAACTTCGGTAATTATACAAGATATGGTGTTTCAGTGTGATATGGCTGTAAGCTTTCTTTCTGTTAACTGAATCAGATGTATCCACCACATCACTGAAACTTTTAACTCTCTATGTAGATTGTTCATGATCATAAAGCCCCCCCCCCCTCCTCAGAATCACTCACTGTCTTCTAAAAAATACAAGGGGAGATATTATTGCTTATGCACATTGAACATTTTTTTCCAATGACACTGCTTTTTAATGACCTTCACTCTTTGGCAATGTTTGTTGTTTAAAAAGCAATGATTAGAATTGTAATAAAACCTAAACACATGAAAGTGAATTTATACATTTTCTTTGTTTCTGAGAATTAACAACAAAAATGATAAACATTATTTATTAGATTGTTGATTTACACTATTTATAATATTTTTTTCTTCAAATTTAATTTCCTCGGGAGCTTTTAAGTAATAATAATGTTATTCTGCCTTCACAATTGAATACATGGTAGATGATACTCAGATTTTGTGCATATACATTTTTGTGTGTATGTGATTACTAGAGGTGGTGTTATGTGTATTTTATATTATAGTTTTGTTGAAGTTATATATTGGAATACAGTTTGATTTCTTTAGGAAATTGTCAGATATTATATGGATGAATGTTATGAAACAGTTCTTTCATGTTGGTTGATTTTGTGTAATGGTATATCAACTTTCTTTGTTCTTGAAAATTGATGACATAAATAATAAACATTATTTATTAAATTGTTTATTTACACTATTTATAATATTTTTTCTTCAAATGGTTGGCAAACATTGGCTAACTGACAATCAATTCAAACTTTATAAAATGGTAAATAATAAGGATTTCCTTAGAGTTGATTGACATATTTTAATAATAAATGGTTGCAAATTTATGAACAAAAAATTGTTTTCACATTTATTTCTTTATAAATTGGTAAATGATAAATATTGTATTGCATTAGTTATAATTGTATTAGTTTTTAGTATGTTGTGAATATAAAATTATTATTCATGTAAACAATCTAATAAATAGTGTTTAATATTTTTGTTGTAAATTCTCAAGAACAAAGAAAATGTCTAAATTCACTTTCCTCATGTGTTTAGGTTTTATTACAATTCTAATCATCGCTTTTTAAAACAATCAACATTGCCAAAGATTGAAGATTGTTAAAAAAATTGTCATAAGGGGGGAAAAAAACATCCTTTTGACATTTCATCTTATTACAAGCACATTTATCCATGTTTGCCCTACTTTGTTTATCTCAGCCTTCTCCTCGCACCTTGGACACTATATCGGTTGTATCTCCTCATGCATTTTTGCCATAAGGCTGATAAAATGCAAATGAATCTCCTCCAACATCTTTTGTTTGTTTATTTAATGGCATCTCAAATACTTATGGAAATTTGATGCTGAAATTTAATTTCAAATGCCAAAACAGTAAGTAATAATATGTTATTCTGTTTTCTCAATTGAATACATGGTAGATGATACCCAGATTTTGTGTATATACATTTTCAAAAAAAAATTACTAGAGGCAAAATTAAAAATTATTTTATATTATAATTTTGTTGAAGTGTATATATTGGAATACAGTTTGATTTCTTTCAACAAAATAAGCACCAGACATTATATGGATTAAATGTTTAGTAAACAGTTCTTTCATGATTGTATTCTTAAAAGTATATGGTATGCAAATAAAGAAGTTTTGAGATTTAATGCTGAAAAGTTTTGTTGAAACTATTCAGGATGTCACAATTTTATTGTCCAACTAAAAATAAAGAGAATGCAATTGTGATTTTGTCTCACTTTGGATAAAATGTATTGTTCTGATGCATCCTGGGAGTATTCTATATTTATTTAGTTACTTCTTTATGATAAATTTTCACCTTTATTTTAAAATGAAATATATATGGATTGCTGCACTCATTTGTACCAAAAATTACATAAAAAATATCTTGAAATTCTTCAGAATGAATTTATTCAATAAAATTTCTATCCCCTTTTTCATGGCTCCAGATGATTTTATCAGGAATCTCCTGTTCCCCTTCTGATCGGTTCTTCTTGTTTAAGTCTGGTGAATGCAGCCATAATCCTCCTTCAGTTCATCTTTCAGTGTTACAAGTTGTTTTATTGGTCTCTTGCTCAACTGTGCCCCACACGTAATAAACAAGGAGGTTGGCTGGTCTGAGGAGCCATTTTACAAAGCAAAGATGTAAATGTGATGTTAAGGTCAGACCCTTTTTCCTATACAGCCATGACTGCCACTTCCTTCATGGGCTGGCATGAGAAAGAGTTACCATTCTTACATACCAGTCTTTAATTTTATTGCCACCCTCTTTTATTATTATTTTCCTCCAGTTATTAATAAGGTTGATGAAGGCCACTGTGTTGAGTCAGATGCCTTTAATAACAAATTTGTCTCGCTAGAACAATTTTGATTGATCTGAGTTCGTTTTTCTCAAGCTGCTATACCTTTGTAATCACCATCTAAACTCCTCCAAAATCACTTTTAAATTTATTTGTTGCTGTCAACAAATTGAAATTTATAATACTTTTGAAATGTTGATATTTGTAATTTGGCACAAATTTGTCCAATTTTTTCTTTTTTTTTGATGGAATTGTCAATTAAATTCTATTTTTCAGTAAAAAATTTCTGCAATTGTCCCTACATCTAGTCAAAAATAAAATCAAAAAAAAAATTTTTTTTTAAATTTGAAAATTTATAAAATGTTATTTTCTTTCCCATTGAACCCTGTAAAATGGGGGGGTGATTTTTTTAAAATTATATTTTAATTTTTCAACAAAATAAGCATCCAGACAACAAGGATAAAATGTTTCGTTTATTGAATAAAGAAATGATTGTTCAAAAATAAAAAGACAATGACTTTTGTGTAGAAATAAAGAACCTTTTTAAAGCTTTTTGTTAACAACTGTTAATAAGTTTTATTTGAGAACTATTCAGGATGTCTGTGTCCCTTTGTCCGTCAGAAAACAAAGAGAATGAAATATATGATTTTGATCTCTATTTCATATATATCTGTTCTGTCAAATCTTTTTTCTGATGCATCCTTTTGATTCATTCTATATTTATTTAGTTACAGAATTTATGATATTTAAACCTTGATTTTCTTTTATTTTTATTCTAAAAACAAGAATTTGTCTTATTTTTTTTCATGCATAATTTGTTCCCCTCACCACTAATTTTTGGAATTACAATGAAACTATTTCATTCGCATGAAAAATACTTTACACTTTACAGCATTTACTCTTAGAATAAATATTTTTCTTTTCACGTTAATCTGACACAAATTATTAATTTATGCCTTAAGGCTTAATGCCTTCAAATTTATTCACTATGTTTAATAAAACGTTCTAAAAATCAAACTTATTTTAAACATACACAGGCCTTGATTGCCTCCTCCGGATCTTCCATATTTAGGTTTTATTTCAACTTTTTTGCGCGCTTTTTAAGACTAGGGTGCAAACAATTTCTTAACCCTTCATCAAATTGTACCGTGCATTAAATAATAAAATGGCTGGGCGTTGTATCAGGTTTAAGTAAAAAAACAAACGTTACTTTTTTCCAGAAAATCCAGTTACTTAATAATGGACTTCCAAACGCATCTCTTGGACAAATGTTGGATTTTAAAGAGATTTTTAAATTTGTTGTTTGCATTTTTCGTATACAATGACAGCTGAATGAGTCGATAAGTAACGAAAAACATATCTATATTTAAAACGCCTAAAAAAAGTTTATTTTGTTAAAAGAAATTAATTTTCTTTTTAATTCGGTTAACTTTTAAGCTTTAGGATTGGGGTTTATTTAGTAAATTTATTGGGCATTTAAATTAGTTTAATGCGTTTTGCAAGGGTTTTGTTTTGAACAATTATGATTGAGTTCCAGTTTATCCTCATTGGGTTCCCCCTTTAAAAATTTAAATTGTTTTTTAATCTAAATTAAATTCCAAAATCCTTTATTTAGTAATTTTTTGTTGCTATTGAAATGAATAAATTATTTTATACCCCCCCCACTGATGGTGGACGAATAAATTTTTTTTAATTTGGTTGCATTTGTCCAATTTTTTTTTTTTTTTTACATGGTTAAAAATGAAAAATTATTAAATATATTATTTTCAGTAAAAAATTTCTTAAAAAAAACTACCAACTCCTACATCTAATCAAAAATAATAAAAATAAAACTCAAAAATAATTTTTTTTTTTTTTATAATTTGTGATTGTATAATTTAATAAAATGTTATTTTCTTTCAAATTGGACAGAAAAATAAACTTAATATTTATTTTAAAAAAAATTACTTTTAATTTTCCCGATTTATTTTTTTGTTCATCCTGTTGCTCATTTTCACAAGTTTTTTTCTTTATTGAATAAAGAGGTGTGATGATTCAAAAAATATAAAGTTTAATGACTTTTGTAAGTAAGTGTGAACCTTTTTTAAAAGCATTTTTTCCTTTTAACAACTGTTAGATAATTTTTGGTATGGATGTACAGAAAGGAAATAATTCTGATATATGGCTTTGTTTGACAGACTGCTATTTAGTATTGGAAGAGATATATGATATTGATCTCTAATTTCATATATCCTGTTCTGTCAGTTCTTTTTTCCTGACAGCACTGTTTTTTGATTCATCAGTTCAGGTTTTTCTTGTTTTTCTCAATAACTTTTCAATAAATTTAAACCTTAGATGACGTTAGTTTTTTCCTTTTTATTCTAAAAACAAAATTTGTCTTATTTTTTTTCATTTATTTTTTGTTCCCCCCTCACCACCCCAAAATTGGAATTACAATGAAACTATTTCATTCGCATGAAAAATACTTTTACACTTTTTCATTTACTTTAGAATAAATTTTTTTCTTTTTGGTGTTAATCTGACAAAAATTATTAATTTATGCCTTAAGTAAAAAATATTTAAATTTATTCACTATGTTATAAACGTTTTATTCAAATGTATACAACTTGAAAATCAAACTATTTTTAAACAAAAAAATTCTTGATTATTGCAGTAATCGGATCAGAAACTGATTTGGGTTTTATTTCAAATTTTTTTGCGCTTTTTTAAGACTAATTGGAATTAAAATTTTCTTATACTTTGACATCAAATTGTACCGTGCATAAATTAAATAATAAAAGTAAAACGTTGTATCAGGTTTTAAGTAAAAGGTAAGCGTTACTTTTTAGTAGAAAATCCAGTTACTTAATAATGGACTTCCAAACGCATCTCTTGGACAAATGTTGGATTTTAAAGAGATTTTTAAATTTGTTGTTTGCATTTTTCGTATACAATGACAGCTGAATGAGTCGATATAAGTAACGAAAAAACATAGCAATGTTTTAAAAACGCCTAAAAAAAAGTTTATTTGTATAAAAGAAATTAATTTTTCTTTTAATTCCGATTAACTTTTTAAGCTTTTAGGATAGAACCGAAATCTAAATTCAAAGAAGGCAAAAAAAAAAAAAAAAAAATTTTGGGGTTTTTTGTTTTTGTACTTTTTTAGAAAATTCTTGGCATTCTTTATCTTCCTTAATTTCTAACTTTAAAAATTTTAATCTTGTTTGATTTTTTTCCTCTTTTTTTTTTTTCCAAATCATTTTAACTTTTCCTTTTATATATTGAAATATTATCAAAGTAATATATTTATGCAAACCAGATATTTTGAGAGACAGTTACGAATAAATGTTTTTGTAATGTGGTTGATTCAACAGACTAAAAAATTCTATGTACTTTTTCTTTACATTCTTCTTGACTCTTGTGACTGCAAATGGTTATTGTAAATGTTAAAAATTTTTTTTTTTTATTGGGAAAGATATTTCGTAATGGATTCTTAAAAGTAATTTTATCTTAAAAAATTTGTACCTATTTTTTTGTGTAATTAAAATTTTTTACTTATTAACTAGTAACATCCGAAAATAATAAAAAACTTGTTTGTAAATAATTGGAAAACATTTTAAAATAATTATTTCTAAAATTTTAAAAAATTTTTCCCTTTTTTATTTAAAATTTTTAAAAAATTAAACAATTTTGATTTTTAAATCGAAGAATTTCACTTTAATGTTTATTTCTTAATTTTTAAACATTTTTACTCATTTTCTAAAATTTTTTGTCTTTAAAAAAGGAATCTTCACGGGTTGAACAAATGTGTAAGTTTCAATTTCTTTTATTACAGCTTTTGTTCGCATATTTTATACGAATGGACATATTTTTTTTTTAAGGATTTAAATTTTATTTGAAATGTTTTAAAAACCTATTTAAACAATTTTTTTTTGTTATTTTGTATTTTATTTTTTCTTGATATTTTGGACAAATGTATAATTTAAGTCTAATTTCAGCAGATTTTATTTGTCAAAATTGCTGAGGCCTTGATGCCCTGAGGGCCCAATAAAACATTCAATTAGATTTATTTCCCTTAAAAAAACATTCTATCCCCATTTTCATTAATCAAACATAGTAAAGTTTTTTTTTTTGTTTGTAAAACCTATATTCTTTTAAAAAATAAATAAATGGATTCTTATATTTTTTAAATAAAAATGATATTCTGAAAAATTGTTTTCTACTAAAGTGTTTTCTGAATTTTTTTTGGTCAATTTTCACCCCAAAATAAGGCACATTAAAGTAAAATCCCAAAAAAAAAAAAAAAAATAATTCAATTTTTTCTTTTGTCTTATAAAACCAATTTTGTGTGTGTTAGTTTTTCTTGGATCCAATTTTTTTTAAACAATTTCAACCAAAATTCTAGGACTACGATGAAAACTAAAGATTTAAATTACCTAATTTGGTTTTAAAATCACTCAAATCAAATCAATGTCAGGTTGGAATTAAGACAATATAAAGAAAAAAAAAACAGTTTTTTAAAAAAACGAAAAAAAATCAAAAAAAAAAAAAAATAGTGATTTCAATAGTAAACACATCATTGCCGATATTATATTTTTTATCATTGGATCATTGTTTGCAATAAATTTTGGACCAAATGGTTAATCTTGTAAAATATATATAATTAAAAATGGACAAAAAAAGGTGATATTGCATAATTTTAAAAGTAATTAACTACATAATTCTAAAAAACCATAATTTAAAGTTGCGAAATTAAAAATAATTATAATTAAATTATTAAGAATTTAAATGATTAGTTATTATTATTATTCTTTAAGTTTTCTTTGAATTCCAGTTCTACCGTAAATGTGTTTTTAATTCCATGTTTTTATTTTATTGAGTTTTATGTTGTTACACTTTCAGGACCGTGTTCCCGGTAAACTGTAAAACAGGAGTCAAACTTTTTGGGAGTTTTCCGTTTGTCAACACCCGAACAAAATATTCATAGTCAATAAATCTCCACCCCACGCAAGGTTTTTAAGGTTTATTTTGATTTTGTGGTCAAAACGAATTTTTTTTAAAAAAAAAATTAGCACTGTGGATCTTTTACAAAACGAATGTAATTAAATAATTTTGAAAATCATTTCTCCAAAGTTTCTGCTCCGCTCGTAAAAAAAAAAAAATAAAATGTATTTTTTTTTTTTAAATAATTTTTTTGTAGATTGGCAAACTTTAAAAAACTTTCAGCAAAAAAAACAGCGACATCAGTGTTAAAAAGAAGAATATTGATTTTTTTTCAAAATTTAATTTTAAAAACATCATTTTAAAAAATAAGTAAAAATATTGTGTACTTTTCCTCTCAAAAAAGTAATAGTGATTTAGACATAAAATTTTGTCCCTATCAATTTTACAGAGTTATTGGACTTTCTGTATGTCAAGTTTGAAATCAACAGAATACCTACACTAACACTGAATTTTCGCTACCTAAAGTTTAAAGTGAATTTTTAAAAATTAAAAAGAATTCTTGAAGCTTTGCTTTTAACTTTTAATTGAAAGCAAAATCATTTAATTTAGCAGCCATTTTTGACACAATTATAAACAAAAGTTATTTCTCGTTTTTAAAAATCTTCCAAAAATATACTTTTCTGAAATTTTATTTCAGTAATATTAGCTGATTTAGGGTATAATTAATCTAATTTAAAAAAAATATTACAGTGTAACCCAGATATAAGAGAGTTGTCGGGTTTGGTCTATTTTGTTTAGGTAAGTATAGGCTCTAATTTGGGACCAGAGAAAATCTCTCTTATATCCGGGTTACACTGTATTTACTTTAAGTTTAAAATAACAGAGAAATGGATTTTTAAAACAAACTAGCAGTGATTACATATTTGCCACTCATCAGGCATTTAACAGGCATAGATAAGTTATTGATGTAATGATTGTTGTTCTACAGAGACTTTATCTGTAAAACATAATTTAAGAAAATGACAGGGGAGCACCTTTCTTATACAATTTTTAAGTCCTCAGTAATCTTAAAAACAATGGAAAATATTTGCCGTAATGTAATTTTAGGAATGTTGACTTTAAATTTACTATAGTCATCACTCTTATTTTCTGATTATGCTTACCATACTTTCAAAGAGGGGTATGTAATGTAATATTTTACATATATATATATATATAAAAAAGATGAAAAATTTTTTTTAAAATATTGGTGGTAAACAACTTTCATTGATCGTTTTAAATTTTTGATTCGTAAATATAATTTTCACTTAATAACAATATTACCTAGCCAGACTGAAGTAATGCAGAATCTTAAAACGATTTATAATATTATAAATTATTATAATTACAATTTTAAAAAATGAAAACAATTCTTGTAAAAATTTATTATTCATTCAAAAATTTTTTTCTCTTAAGACAATAGTGTCCTTAATAAATCTTATTTATAGAAGCAATTAAAAGCTTTTCTAATTAAATAATGTCATAGTTTTATTGCATTTTTTATTTTAAGATTTGAAACAGATTTTGGGAAAATGTTTAATAGTTTGAAAAAAAAAATTGATGATTTACCTTCTTCAAGGAGTCCTGTTTTTAACTAATGAAACAAATTTTGAGATTGCAATTTAATTTCTCAAAATTTCATGAAATTAAGTAAGTGGGTGGGGTAACATATATAAAAATAAAAAAAGAAATTTTTACCAAGATTTTCTAAAAAAAAGAATTAAAGATATAATTTCATTCATTTGTGAATAAGTCCTGAATGTTTTTTTAAAATCTGACAATTATTTGCTAGAATTTCCAAATCGATGTTTTTCATAAGAAAAAAGTGCAAAAACACTAATTGTAATTATTACGTCAAATGCGGACATGAAAAAAATACAAAATTTTTAATAAAAATTTTGAACATGCTAGAAAGGATAAAACATTTGAAAAAATAATTAAAAAAAAATACTTTCCTCTGAATAATAACAAACATTTTGATGATAAAACTTTGTTTTTATTAAGTTTGGGGCCTTTTTCATCATACTATGCTGTTTTTCAGCAAAAAAGTGGAAGTACCTATGGTAAATCATTGATATCTACATATTGTTTTTATTTTCTGAAATTTTAAAAACTTTTTAACATTTTTGTATGGGTTTGAAAGCACGTGCACAAACATTTGCAATTAAAATTCAGTTAGTTATGTGCCATGCATGATACATGCATAGGCGATCATGTATCTTTCAATACATGACTGACGAGGCAGATTTTTTCCTACAGTAGGTTGCCATTTCTTTTGCAGTAGACCAGTTGACATCCAAGGCTATAGAACCTGGTCTGTCCTGCTATTTCTTCATAGCTGGTGGGAAAAGAAGAGGACTCCAAGGGCATTAGCACATAAGTGAATGTAATGGATTCGAATGGAATTTGAATTAAAAAATTAAAATTATCTTAAATGAACAATAAACAGATACACACTTTTATTAATTTATGTACATTTTTGTTCTTTAATTAGAAATGTATATATTATTAGGTGCCTCAATAAAAAGAAGTGATACCTAAGGTTTAAAATGCATTTAAAAAATGAAACTATTTCATAAAGCTTTTATTTTAGTTTTAATTTCAAACTCATCGTTCTAATTTAATATTTGCAATAAGCAAAATACTTTACTGTATTTCAAACCAAAACTAAATTGATTGGAATGATCTTTAAGTTTTTTGATTGTCAATAAAATCACTAAAATCGTCCATATTGACAAGTCTGTCAAGACAGCATAATTCACTTTATTATAAAATCTTTCAAAAATAAAATGTACTTTTCTGTGAAAGATTAACAGATTTAAAGTTTAAATAGTCTGGCTTTAAACAAATATTACTTACTTTTAGTTTAAAATATTGCAGAAAAACATTCTTTTAATTTGGAGGTGGGTGTATTTACAAGATGTTGATGACCCATCTCTTGATATCCTGATGTGTGCAAGGTACTCAAGGTAGAGGGTTACTGTTAAAATGATTATGATGAAAAAGAGGTGGTAGGAATGGAAGGTAATGAGGATATGGATATATTGATTGACCCTTGACTTAAAGTGGTTAAGGTTTTAGTTTTCAGGGAAGTATACACAATAGCAGGACAGATTGGGTTCTATAGCCTTGGATGGCAACTGGTCTACCACAGAAAGAAATGGCAACCAACTGTGGGAAAAGAAAGTCTGCTTTGTCAGTCATACACCAAAACATACATGATCGCCTAAGCATGTATCACGCATGACACATAACTGACTAAAAGGAGGCACAGTGGAGTAATGGATAACAGCTTGGATTGAGTAATCAGAGAGTTGAGTTTGAATTCTAGTTGAATTCAATTATGTGCTAATACCCTTGGGAAAGGTACAAATTCTCTTCTTCTACCCCAAGCTATGGGTAAATAGCAGAACAGACTAGGTTCTATAGCCTTGGAGGGCAACTGGTCTACCACAGAAAGAAATGGCAACCTACTGCAGGAAAAAATCTGCCTTGTCAATCATGTATCAAAAGATACATGATAGCCTAAGCATGTATCACGCATGGCACATAACTGATACACATGGGTGTCTGTTTCACAAAATAGCAGTTATTGGGGAAAAAGCTGTGTCGAATTTCCTCCTTACATTTGGAATATGGAGGAAATAAGGGGGATTCAACTCTGTGGATGTAGCATGGTGTGTCCAAGCTGTAAAAATATGGTCTAATGAAAATGGAATCAATATACAGAGTTTAAATTCTGACCAAGTCTGTTACATTTGATTAGCACTAATACTCTTGGAAAAGGCATGAATCCATCTCCCTCTTAGTTATGGGTTAAATAACAAGGCGGACAGAACTCTCTTGCTCTGGGTGGCAATCAGTCCAGGTTCGATAAAGGTCAGATTAGCATCTGATCTTGGAAATTACCTTAAATCTGTTGATAACTGGCGATAGAAATGATTTCTTAATTTTAACACCTCCAATACAAAGTAAAAGCAAAAAAAAAACAAACTGTTCTCTTTTATTCATCTTAGAGAACAATTTTGCTTTCCATCAGTAGAGCTGATGCTAACTTCCTGTGGAGTGACACATTCCACATTGTCTGGCTAACGTTTTCCAGTGACATGTAGGGGAAAGACTATACTGAATGAATTGATATGTCTGCTTCTAGGAAAGTTCACTGGGTCATGCTAGACAATTTTTCTCCCACAAGTCTACTATTCACCCATGCATTGAATATTTGCTGTCACATTTGGTCTAGTGTATCTGCTATGTATTTAAGATTCTTGATAAAATCTGAAAAAAGAATCCGTAAAGTTATTGGTCCTGACCTGGTAGTTTGGTTTCAGTCACTTTCCCCACTGCCATAACATCTGTACTTTTCTATCCTGGTAATTGTTCAGATAAGCTTTCGTCTTTGTCACCGTTGTTGAAATTGTTAGATGTAAGTGTTATGCTAATAGTTTCCTTCCTTGCTTTTGGAAATCTTTGGTGGCCCCTTGCTTTCCCGTCAACTTTCATCTTCAAAAATTTAAATGCAATGTCAATCGTTATCTTCTGTCTCCTTAATTCCTGGTCTTTTATTGTTCTTCCTCCTTAATAATGTTTTTTTTTTTCTCATATTTTCTCACACTCAGTAACTCCTTGTGTCTTAGCGGCTTTATTGCCTTGCTTGGGATGAAATGATTAAAAGAGGAAAGCTCCGAATTCCAAATAGTACCATACAGCACAAGAAAGATATTCCTTATAGTTCCTTAATGCGACAAATCTTCCACCAAATTTCTTGGCTTCACCTTGCCTGTTGAATGATAATTTTTTGTAGTTAAGTGTTTATTTTTAGTCAAAATAATTGATTGTGTGCATATATATATATATATATATATATATATATATATATATATATATATATATATATATTTATTTATTTAAAATATGATTCCAACTCGTGACATAAGAGGTCTTATGTTTCAAAACAAGTGCCGAAAACTTCAATATAATTATTTGAATTAAAAGTAAGCTCTGTTTCCATCTTCAAGCTTTAAATTTTTTTTTGGATAACTTATTTCTGAAATTTACGTTTTTAATAGTATATTCATAAGTGAAATCAAAATTTCCATGGTAACAGCCAGGGCGGATTGTTTAAAATAGGTAAGGGGGTGTTGGGTGTTAATAATATGTATCAGTATAAAGTTACTTTCATAGATGTCAATTCAGGGTAAGGTGGGGTGTCTAAATTTGAAACGGAAGATGTTTTCGCCTAGTCTGGTTTACGTGTCTATGGAGATTTATTTATTTTTTTTATTTTATTTCTTTATGAAAGGGATTTGTGCATATAAAAACTGCCATAACATTTGTTTTTAGATGACTTCATAAAGGGTTATCTTTTTTTGTAGGGTATTTAAACTATATATTTGGGCTATGGATTATAAACGTTATTATATTGTATGCTTGTATTTAGCTAATTATTCAGTGCATAAATTTGATGATGTCGGCAAAAAAATGTTAATTCATGTCTCTTGTTTAATAGATTTTTATTATTTAGAAACTTAATAATGTGCAGTTTCTCATGGAGGCACAAAGGGCATGGGTCATCCCAAGCTTTACAAGTTCTAGTCCTATTTATAATTTTGCATTTTACTATAGGTGTCCTATTTGTTTCCTTCAGTTGCCAAAAATATTTTGATAGGGAAGTCTGATTTCTTTTATTTATATTGTTGAAAGAGCACTTATGCTGCCTCCATCTGGCTTTAAAATCATTCTTCGTGGACCCAATGTATATCATATTAGTATTAGTACTCTCAGTGGATGATATAGTACATTGGTATACCACAGATTTGATGCAGCATTTATTTTCTCATGGGCAGTCTTCTGGGTTTCTACAATCACATAATTTTTCACTGTTATTGTCTGATTTAAGTGTAGGGTTTTTATTAATACTATTCAGGCATGGGGGGTTTGTTCAAGAATTTATTATTGTGTTTTTTTATTATACCTTCTAGATTTTCAGTGCAGCTGTATATATATATATATATATATATATATATATATATATATATATATATATATAAAGAGATGGGCGGTTTAACAAAAAAAACGAGGACTTTTTTATTTCCTCTTCACACTGTTAAATAGCATCAAAATTTTTTATGAAACCAAAATCATTTAGTTTTTTAAAGTCCTATCACTACTGAGTGACCATATCCAAAGAAACACTATTGAAAAAGACTTTCAGATGTTAATAAAATTAAAAAAGATATACTAAAAAATATGCATAATGAAAAAAATGCCCCAAACTTAAAAATAAAGTTTTATTGTAAATATCTTTATTATTATTATTATTATTATTATTATTATTATTATGAAGAGGAAAGATCAAAGGATTTTTTATTATTAAATTTTTAATCCTTTTTAGAACATTCAAAATTTTGGTTAAAATTTTTTTTTTTTTTTCTTTTTTCAGCAGTGAGTGACCATAAATTAGTATAGGAAATTTTATTGTTGTTTTGTCGTAAAAAAAAATCAATTTGGAAATTCTTGCAAAAATCAAATAATTGATTTTAATGAAACTTTCAAGACTTCACAAATTAATGAAATTATTTGAAAAATGTTTCTTTTAGAAAATCAAAGTAAATTTTTTTCAGCTTTTATCTCACACTTATTTAAGTATGGCCAAAATCAGCCATTTTGCAATTTCAAAAAAAAATGTCATTTCAATCAATTTGAATTAAGTCTGAAATACAGCAGCATATCTTGCTTATTAGAAATAATAAATTTAATCTTAACTTAAAAAAATTCATTTTAAACTTTAGGTATCAATTTTCTTGAGAGATAACTACATATAAATAAATATTTACTTTGCCATTTAAGGATTAATTAAAAAAAAAAAAAAAACTATATTTCCCAGATAACCCAAAGTCAAGAAAACCCCAGAACATTCGAGAAAACATTACCCTACAAAATAAAATACTGTTCTACCGGAAATTACATTGCTACATTATCTTTGATACACAAATCCAAACAAGAAAAAGAAGGAAAAGGAATAAGGAGACTAGAAAATGATGATCAGGCAAAATAACCACAACATCTGACACAGAAAAAGAAAAAAAAGTCAATCTATCAACAATAACTAGTTCATAAAGTAATTTTAACTTAGTATAAAGATAATGCAAATGAGAAAATCTGCAGTTAAGTGCTGAAACCTCCTGACAAGTGGACTGAATAATGACTAAAAAGTTTGTCTCTGAAACTCAGGAATTGAGGTGCTAAATATAACAACATTCAGGGAGATGACAAATTTTATTTATATTAATGATATATTAATTGATTATATTAATATATGTTATATATTAATATATTATATTAATATACTATGATATTATTATATTAATATATTATATTAATATACTATGATATTATTATATTAATATATTATGATTAATATATTATGATATTATATTAAATATACTATGATATTATTATATTAATATATTATATTAATGTACTATGATATTATTATATTAATATATTATATTAATGTACTATGATATTATTATATTAATATATTATATTAATATACTATGATATTATTATATTAATATATTATATTAATATACTATGATATTATATATTAATATATTATATTAATATATTATGATATTATTATATTAATATATTATATTAATATACTATGATATTATTATATTAATATATTATATTAATATACTATGATATTATTATATTAATATATTATATTAATATACTATGATTTATTATATTAATATATTATATTAATATACTATGATATTATTATATTAATATACTATGATATTATTATATTAATATATTATATTAATATACTATGATATTATTATATTAATATATTATATTAATATACTATGATATTATTATATTAATATATTATATTATTATATTAATATATTATATTATATTAATATATTATATTAATATATTATATTATATTAATTATATTAATATATTATATATTATAATATATATTAATATGCTATGATATTATATTAATATATTATATTAATATATATATTAATATACTATGATATTATTATATTAATATATTATATTAATATATTATTATATTAATATATTAATAATTGTATTAATTTGTATTAATCATTAATTAATACAAGTAAAAGGTTTGTCACTTAGCTGATTGATGTTACCTTCAGCATCCTAATTCCAGACTTTCATAGATGGACCTTCTAGGAATCATTTTGTCCATTCATCAGTGGGCAGTCAACTGCATATACTTATTGATTTTTCTTTTTTTTTATCTGCACTTTTCATTGGTGCAAATTTGGTTTGTTTTTTGTTTTTTTCATAGTGTATTTGTATGTGTAGAATGTTTTGGTTATTTGTCCTTTATGTCATTTTTATCACTCCTTATTGTTTTTTTTTTTTTACCTTTTCACTTTTTACCCTGTCCCTTTATCCATCCAATTATACATACGTATATATATATATATAGTCATCCACAAACAGACAGTCAGTTTCACTGTATCACAGCTCTTCTGTGTGGTTAGACATCCAATTGCTTCAAGCCGGGATCAAAACTCAGCCGATTTGGCATCAGTCAGAGATCTTACACCTGAGCCATTGTCAACACCCAGACAATCTGTTTCATGCTTAAACGCAATCATCAGGCCATATGTACTGTGTTTTGGCTTCATTATTTATATATGCTGGTCAGTGGTGCATTGTGGGTTGTTGGGTGGGCAGTAATGGTTGCTTCAAATTATTCTGGGGGATACTGAGTGGGAATAATTGTGAATCTGCAGTTCTGTGGCTATTTTATAGTGTTAACTTTATCATTGATTGCTTTGTTATTTGTTGTTCATATATGCATTCATCATTTGTTAATCTGTTTATTATTTACTTATTGATTTGTTTTTATTTTTTTTGTTTTCAATTTTTAAGTAATGTAGTAAAAATTTGTTTTCATGTTGATTTGAGTTCTGATTAATTATTTTGTGTTGGTCTGAGAAGGGAATTATAGCTATTTTCTCCTCCAGAGAGCTTTTTTGATTAATTGTTGTAGGTTGATGCCGTTTTCCTTATCTTCAGTATATTTTTGGTGTAATTTGGTTTTTGTTGTTAATTTCCCATATATATGTATCGAAAGCATTGTGCTGTTCCCCTATTTACTATTTGTAAAGGATGTTTGTGTGCATAGTTTCTTTGGTCCTTCAGTTACTCCTATGTATATTTTTTTCTTTGTTACCTGCTTATTTTCACTGGCTTGGTATATTGTTCTGCAAGTAATTACTGTTTAAGGAACATTTGTTCTTTGCTCTGCATTATTTGTGCCATGTTCTTGGTGCAACTGTAACTGATTTTTATTGTGTTTTTGTTGAATATCTTGTGGAGAGTGCTTGATGGGGCAAGTGTTTGTGTATGAATATTTTTCTAACATTTTTTTTTTTTTACATTTTTGTTGTATAACAGGTTGAACCATATGATATTTCTTTTATTATTGGCTTTTTTGTGGTGTGTATGTGAATGTTGCCAAAAGTCCACTATCTTTTAGGGTTGTTTCATAATATTTCTTAGGCTCATGGAAGATGGTTTCACAAGAAGAATTGTCAGATAACCAGTTAATTGAATGTAGCATCTGCTTGATTATTGACGTCAGGTGATTGGATGATCGGTGTATATAAAATGGTTTATCATTAAATTTTTGATATGGTTGACTTACATGCTAATACCCTTGGGAAAAGGTATGAATCCTCTTCTTCTCCCCGCAGCTATGGGTAAATAGAAGGACAGACCAGCCTTGGATGTCAACTGGTCTACTGCAGAAAGAAATAGCAACCTACCTTGTCAGTCATGTATTGAAAGATACACAATCGCCTAGGCGTGTATCACGCATGGCACATAACTGTCTTATATGGTCGATATGTACTTTTTTTTAGGTTGAATGTTACATCAAGGAAATCTACTGGTGAATGGTGGATGCGCTTCTTATAGGAGCCAATGGTCAACAATTTTATATATATATGTGTGTGTGTGTGTGTGTGTATATATATATATATATATATATATATATATATATATATATATATATAAAATAGGAAAGAACTCGTTAGGTAAATAATCCAAAGTTCTTTAGTATTTTTGTTATTATTTTTAAAAAATAGTGCTCAATACAAAAAGTAGAGCATAAATATAATTATTTATTTAAAAATATGATTCAACACTCTGGATTTGAATCACATAAGAGGTCTCATGTTTCAAAACAAGATTTCGCTGAAAACTTCAATATAATTATTTGAATTAAATTGAATTAAAGTAAGCTCTTTTCCATCTTTTGTGAAATTCCCCAGTTTTCGCTTGAAGATGGAACAAAACATATTTTTAAATAAATAATTATATATATATATATATATATATATATATATATATATATATATATATATATAGTTTTAGAGAGGATAAAGAAAATGGCCATATATAAGCAGGTGTGTGCTGCGTATATGCAGGCAAACAAATAATCGTTAAATTTGTGCATGTGGTGTAAACGTAATAGTGCTCAATGTCATTGTACAGAGCAAAGATATGTATTAATTAGCACATGTATGCGTACCTATGTTTTGGCATGCAACTATAGTTTTGAACTGGGAACATGTAAAAATTTGGGTATATGTACTAATTTATATATATATATATATATATATATATATATATATATATATGCTAGGATGGAGATACAAGCCTTGAATGGCAATCTTCCTAAAGATAGTACTTCGATAAAAACATTTGGTGTACTTGCACTACCATGTGTTGTGTGTGAAGAAGAGCGTCTGGCTTTGTAACTTTGCCTTGAATCTTTATGACAAATCTTTTATCAGGACCCACCTTGCTTTGTGCAAGATTAATCCCGGTCTGCCTCAACAAAAAACAATTGATTTTTTTTTTACATATATTAAAGTCATTTGTAGAGATTAGTGCTTCAGCTGGTATATTTTTCAAATAGATTTGCTTGTGAAAAAATCCTCAAATAACCTTGAATTTTATTGTCACTCTTTTCAATTATTGCTGAAACAAGCGGTTTTTGTTTCGTAACTAAAATAATTCTATATAAAAAGAAATATGTTCTTAAATACTAAATGTTTTTTGTTTTGTTTTCTTACAGATGTTCTGGCATGAAAAGAAAATCTATACTTGGTATTTGTTAAAATCCTTTTTAGGTATTGGACATTTTGATTGGAGAAAAGATTGATGGTGATTTATCAACAGAAATCATGGCAGAATTTACTAAAGGAAGATGTTACTCGTGTAAAAATTGTGGATCTACTTTTTCCCTGATTTCAACATTAAAAAGCCATATGAAAAAGCACACTGGAGGAAAACAGTATTCTTGTGATGTGTGTGGAGCTACATTTTCAAACCGTTCATATTTGAAAAGACATCTACAAGTACGACCTGGAGAGGAACCTTATACTTGTAAAGTGTGTGGATCTGAATTTTCTAGAATTTCACATTTGAAGATCCACATGCAGATGCACGAAGGGGTGAAGCCGTATTCTTGTGAAGTGTGCAACTCTTCCTTTTCCTATCAGTCACATTTGGTCCAGCATATGCGGACCCATACTGGAGAGAAGCCATTTTCTTGTGAAGTATGTGGAACTTCCTTTTCATATAAGTCGCATTTAGTGCAACATATTCGAACCCACACTGGAGAGAAACCTTTTTCTTGTGAAATGTGTGTGTCTTCCTTTCCATGTAAACAAGACTTGGAGAAACACATGCGTACCCATACAGGAGAGAAACCATACTCTTGTGAAGTTTGTGGAACTTCCTTTACACAAAAATCACACTTGATTCAGCACGTTAGAATCCACACCGGTGAAAAACCGTATTCTTGTGATTTGTGTGGATCTTCCTTTTCACGCAAATTAACATTGGTGTACCACACTCGAACACACACCGGGGAGAAACCATATTCTTGTGAGATCTGTGACTCTTCTTTTTCACGGAGGTCAAGTTTGGTGAAGCATATGCGAACACATACTGGTGAAACCATATTATTGTGAAAATTGTGGATCTGCATTTTTAACTGGTTCAAATTTTAATCAGCCTTGCAAAGATGCTTTGGTGGTGATATAAGATTATATTTCTAACGGTTACATCTATATAATAAATGCAAATATCAATGAGAGTGTCACCATGTCACACCCTTTCAATTAAAGGGACACAACTCTCTAACGTTCAATAGCTCATGTTACAGAAATTTTGGATTCCCAAGTTTTTATTACTGCGATTATTTTTGTTGATTTTTTTTTTCTTTTTGACAAATTAATTTGTACGATAGCAATCACTTTTTATAATTTGGAAATAAATTTGAAGTTAATTGAAAAATCCAGTGAAAGTTACCCATGAAATAAAAATAATTTTTTGTACCTATGCACATCAAATTGTATTTATTAATTGGCAGAAGAATTATTGTTGAACTTTTAAAAGATAAGCTTAAATATTAATGCAATACTTAAATGAAGTGATCAATTTTGAGTTCTTCTGTAGTTTAGTATTATATATCACATACAACAGGTGTATGCTTCTCAAAAAGAAATCTCCACCAATGGAGGACCAGATTGCAATTGAAAGAGCCAAGGCTGCAGTAAGGAAAAGAAAGTCCTGTGCAAATGAAAACCCAGATCAAATGGCAGCCAGGAGAACTTCCAATGCTGAGAATATACACAAAGACTTAGGGACTCTCAAACTCCTGATCAAGCCAAAGGCCCGATCAAGAACCCTCAGCAGGAGAAGGCTTAAATGCCAGCTTTTAAGCTAATTTAACATAAATCGCATTTGGAAATTAGCCCTATTTGTATGACCAACAAACTACATTTTTTTGCTTAAATGGAATTGACAAAGTTTCTAATAAACAATAACAAAAGAAAAAAGAACAGAGCAAAATAATACTAAGCAAACAGTATATGTGGAAGTCAAAACTAGCAAGACAAGTCATAAGCCAAAAAGTTCATAAATTAATAATGGTGTTCACATACAAAAGGGATACAGTCAAGTGATTGTAGCATTTTGACTTCACAACAAGGAAGAACAAAAATATGGCAGATAAGACCAAAAATTGGTTTATTTTATTGGTTAGGAAGAAGTCCTAGCTTGTATCTGTATGATTTATTTATAAATTTGGGTGGGGGATGTTTTTAGCCATTATTTTTGTATAATTGAAACCAATATAAAGGCATTCATAACTTTTAAAAAAAATTTTTTTTTGTTATTTCTTTTTGGTGAGTTCAGATTTGAGAATCCTTATTTTAATCTAGACAAGTGAGAAACTTTTTTTTTTTAAATTTTATGAAATTTATGAGGTTCATTCACATTTTAAAACATCACCATTTCAGAAACCAAATTGAACTACTCAGGTGACATCTTTTTAAATGTTATTCTTGTAGATTTTCTCTACCAGCAAGTACAATCCATGTCTGTTAATACTGATAATTATTCTAAAAGAAAATGTATCTCTTAAATTTGACAAAACTGATGACAATAAAATATTTTATACATTTTCACTGTGACAAAATACAGTTCTTCATAAAAATTAAACTGGTGTTATACAGTAGGCACTGCAACCAAAAATAATACTTAAAAATGTTCTTTTTTCAATATTACTATTGATTAAGCAGTATTTTTTATTAAATCTCTATCTATAAAAGGCAGGATGTATGTATGTGTGTGTGTGTGTGTGTAACGAATGCACAACTGCATTTTTTAACGGATTTGCACCAAAATTTACGTGCACATGCTCCAAGTTAGCAGGAAGGCCAAGACCGACTGTGCATTTCCCAACTATCAATAGTGGAAATAATCAATTTTTTCATGCTTCTATGGCAGTTTTCATGTAGTTTGCGGCCATTTTGTACTGGCCAGAGTGAGCGCCAATAGCTGGCTGCCACGAATAGGCAGGAAGATTCTATTGGCCAGTGTGAGAGCCAACAGCTGACTGATGAATGTTAGCTAGCATGCAAAAAAAATCGATAGCTGCATTCGTCACAAGTGGGAAAAATTTAAATCTGCATGGCACTTTACTCCAATTGGCTCATTCACTTGCTTAAACTCAACGTTGATTCTGATTCCGCAGAACTGGGTTGGGTGTGAAAAAGTATTTGTTGCTAACATTCTTTTTTCATTCGGTTTTTCCAGTTATGAGTCCTTTTTTTTAAAGCTGATTGTTTTGAGTTCATTTTGTTTAGTTCTTTTTTTGTAACAGATTTAATGCTTAGAAAAAATTTGCAGTGTAAGATAGGCAAGAAGTAAGGCATGTAGCAACATCAGGATGGCAAAGGGCACCCCTTTAAAGGCAAGGAAGGGCAAAAATATTTTAAGTCAAGTGATAGCAATTGCTGTATGAGTCGTACGATTTTTGAATCAAGCACGGGCAACGCCAGGCCATGCTGCTAGGTTTGCATAAGAATGTGAATTGTGTGATGGATATTGGCTTGGAATGAGAAATCTGAGAGCTGAGTTCAAATTCCAGTCGAGTTCATTAAATTCACTTACGCACAAATATCCTTGGGAAAGGTATGAAGCCATTTCTTCTCACCTCAAGTATGGTTTGAATAGCAGGATAGACCAGGTCATATAGCCTTGGTTGGGAATCAGCCTACCACAGAAAAAATGACAACTGCGGGAAAATTTTCTGGATAGTCAGTCACGAATCAAAAGAAACATGACCGCCCAAGGGTGTATCACATATGGCACTTAACTGTAGCAGGTAGTTTACTAAGTAACTTCATTGTAAATTGATCTCCCCTATGGAAGCCAAAATAAAATATGCTAATAGAACATATTTTTTAAAATTTGTAATCTGGAAGGGTTAATTGAAACTAAAATAGGGTTTAAATTATGAACTTCAAATTTTTTTCTCTTTTTTTTTTTTTTTTTTTTTTTTAAAAAAAAAAACAAATCACATTGTATGAACATATTTTGATTTGGCTTCATGTTTTGGCTTACAATGAAATTATATAGCAAATTGGACTCCCCTCAATAATTTAAAAATAAGCATTCCAGATAAGATAAATTTTTATTATTATTAAATTTTACATGTTGGGTGGGGTAGTTTGTTATGTAAATTCATTCTAGATTGATCGCCCTATGGAAGACAAAATAAAACATGCTAATAGAACATATTTTTTAAAATTTGTAATCCGGATTGCTTAATTGATACTAAGATATGGCAAGAGTGGGGTTAATTATGAACCTCAATATATTTTTGATTTTTTTTTTTTTTTTTTTAAATCTCAACCCATGCTTCCACATAACAAAATCTTTATTATGTGATCAGTCGCCGAATTTATTCGGATGAACTCAAAAAAAAAATTACTACTTACTTTAAGTGGTTTCATAGGCCACATTTTGTGCAAGCAATATGAAAAAAAAAAATTAAGATGATTATTTCTGGTTACGCTGCCTATTGTATAATTCCAACAAATAAATTTCAGTGATGAGATGTTGACATTTTATTGATTTCATTTTTCAGGAGAGTAGTCCATCTAAGAAAAGAAAAACTCTGAATTTAAACTTCTGCTGCCTTATGGCCATATCTAATCATGGTAAAAACTTTGGGAGCAAACCCTTAAGACAAAGCTGAAGACAGTATGGTGTTATGTTCAACTTTGTTCTAGCAACTCCTGTGACGACACCAGTGCCAAGCTGTATTGGACTCTACCTTTTCCTTGGACAACATCAGTGGTGTAGGTAGACGTACTGCATGGGCAACCACAGATCTCTCATAATCCCCTGCCCATGCTTGCACACTGGAGAGGATATTTACCATGACGGCAAAAAACTGGGAGCAACAGTCTACTGATGGGAGGATTCCGAAGGTCCTGTATGGGGAACTGGCCAATGGCAAGAGGGCTTCACTTCAAGAATGTCTGCAAAAGAGACATGAAGGGAAAGACATTGAGTGGCGGGAAGACATTGCTAACAATTGCTCATGCTGAAGATGTGATTTATATCAAAGGCTGGAGCAAAGAGAGAAGAAACAGAAGCGTGTTGCCGGGGTGAAGCATATTTAAAGGAAAGAAAACAACACAGTGACATTAGAGTGTCTTCACATGTATTTATTGTAATCGAGACTAAATCCTGTATGGGCCTGTACAGCCATAACAGAGGCTGCACTGCCTTCAGCAGCTGAGGCATAACTCTTTGGGCACAGATCCATGATCTCTCAAGATTGACAGATGCTGCATGACATACTGAGTGTAGATTTGATTAAGTCCATGATTAAAGCGACTAAATGTTTTACAGCTATAAACATGGGCAGAAACAACTAGGGCCATAGTGAATATTGATTTGTCGGTTCGTTGTAAATATACGAGAAAAGTTGAATCTTTTCACTTCATGTTGTTCAAAAGACAGAACTTTAAAGGTTTTTAAAAATTATTAAAAACCACTGTTTTTTTTGGGTTTTTTTAATTAATAATGAAGATAAGTTTTAACTATCATCCAGTTCACACTTCTCCTCCTCGGTCTTTTGAATAGGAGTAGAGGTTTATCTCTTGTTCCCTGTTTAGAACTAGGTTTCTGGTGCCTTCTAAACTGTTTTCATTCTCAGTAGCCTCTTGTGTCTTAATGGCATTATTGACTTGCTTGGGATGAATTGACAAAAAAACTGTACGCTCTTAAAGACTAGTTCTTTTGCTATAATGACAGCAAATAATCATGATTAGATAGGAGTAGATAGATTCACATTCTTTGGTTTTTCAAATAGAAGTAGAGGTTTATCGCTTGTTCCCCATTTAGGATTGAGTTTCTGGTTTCTACTAAAGTCTACTTCAACTCTATACTTCTAACATCTCCACCTAAACTCTGAAATTATATTATTCTTGGGTTTCCAGTTCCTTCTAAAATTTTTTCCTTTGCTTTCACTTCCAGTAGCCCCTTGCACCATTATCCCATTGCTTGGGATAAATTGATTTAAAAAAAAAATATTATAAAATAATTCAACAAGACAACGGCTTAGTGGATTAAAGCATTGGTTCAAAAAATTTGGTGACATAGTAATTGTGAGTTCAATCCCTAGGCCAAGCAGTGTGTATTTGGGCTCAGTGGAAACAGGTGAGTAATACTAAAAATAAGAACTAGACAAGATATCTCCCCGAGACATGGGCAGTAGAAGTTTATCCCCATAGATTAAATAAAGAGTTCAGTTTAGAATTCCCTAGGTTACCCAGTTCAACATACACCTGAAGATGGCCAGAGGGCACAAGGGCTGAAACATTGTGATAACAACAACAACAATGTGGACAACAGTCTGAATGTAAATAATGTAACTACTGATAACTCTTCATCCCCAAAATTTAAACTGAAATCATAAAATACTTTTTGAAAAAGAGCACCAAAAAGTAATTTTTCTTAGAAAAAAATAAGCTTGTGTTTTATGCTAAAATCCTTTTCAGTAGAGAGTGTCAAGTTAAGAACTATTTTTTTTTTTTAATCAGAATCAACCCAAGCAAGGCAATAATGACACTAAAACACAAGGAATTACAGGGTGTGGAAGAATTAGGAACAAAAATATTAATGATGAGCAAAGAGAGAAGAGAGTAATCAGGTGGACAGTAGACAGTGATTGACATTGCATTTAAATTTTTGCAGATGAAAGTTGTCTGGAAAGCATGGAGCTGGAAGGGAGTTGCACAAGTGAGAAGTGCAAGAGAAGAAACTGTTAGCATAGAACCTACATCTCGCCAGCTCAACCGTAAATTGATGAGATCTTGATGCCAATCTAGTGCTGCACTTAAATTCAAAAACTCTAGGTACCATAGCAAAGAGCTCATCTGAACAATTACCATGAAAGTATTTATAGAAAAGACATACAGAGGCAACCTGACAGTGGTGGGAAAGTGACTGGAGCTGAGCCACCAGATCAGGACCAATAATATTGCAGATTTGTTGAATCTTATGAAGGAGCTCAAGATAAATAGCAGGTGCACAAGACCATAAGTGGCGGCAATATTCTAAGCATGGATGAATGGTAGACATAGATATGTAAGATAGATTCTGGAGAGAAAAACTGTATCGCCCAACACACTGAACTGACTTTCTTAGCAGCTGACTTAGCAATGGATTCAATATAGTCTTTTCACTTCATATCAGCAGAGAACGTGAGCCCAAGAATGAGCCACTCTCCTGGAGGATGGCATTAGCCATGCTGATGGAAGGAAGCAAGGGGTCTCTCAGATGATTAATAGAGAAAAGTTTAGCTTTGGTGGCATTAAAATTTAACATAACTAAAATCTTACTTATTATAAAACGCAGATTGTGTGTGTGTGTGTGTGTCTGTATGTTTATATATTGGATTGGATTTCCTACATTTTTCAACCGATTTCAACAAAACTTCACAGGACTACGTAAAATTACCTTGCGGTGGTTCTGACAGCGCCAAAAATTGGAAAAACACAATTGTTTTTGCATGAAATCAATTTGAAAACACAATTAAGAGGCATTAATGAAAGGGGGACAACTCATATCAAGTTATACTTATTAATATCGAGTTATCAAGTTATACTTATTATAAAACCCAGGTTGTGTGTGTGTGTGTGTGTGTGTGTGTGTGTGTGTTCTATATAGGGATCGGAAATCGGAACCACCTCTTAATTGATGGTGTTCCTCGGTCCACTTTGACCCAAGGTCGTAGTTCATGTTAGGGTTCCAGCTATGGGTAAATAACACTATGAAAGTGTAAAAATAGGTTTTAATACCAGAAATAATTTGTAAAAAAATTTTTGTAGCAGCAATATATTATTATGAGCAATATATTTTTGAAAAAAAAAAAAAAAATTACCAGCAATAAAAATCTTGTCAGCATTAAATAACCTATTGAGGTTGATATGCCATAAAACAAAACAAAACAAACCAAAGCAATAAAATCCTAAGAAGAATCTACAATGTTGTTGGTCCTGACCTGGCATCTCGGCTTCAGTCACTTTCCCACTGACATACTGTAGCTTCCCTGTGCCTTTTCTATAAATACATTCATGGTAATTGTTCTAATGAACTTTCCTCTATGATACCTAGACTTTATGAATTTAAGCGCAGTATTAGATTGGCAGCAAGGTCTCATCATTTTATAGTAGGAAGGATTAAATGTAATTGTAAGTTCTATGCTAATGGTTTCTTCTATTGGCATATCTCAGCTTCACTCACTTTCCCACTGGCGTAATGTAGCTATATATGGGATCGGATTTCCTACATTTTTCAACCAATTTCAACAAAACTTCCCTTTTTTTTTGGCAGGTAGTGTTTCTTATTGTCTTGCACACATTTTTCTTTATTTTTACATTCAGAATGTTTTAAAAATTCCATTTACAAGACAATTGTTTATAATAAAATTCTATTCAATTGATAGACTCATAACGATTGAAAACAATGTTTTTGTTTGAGTTTGGGTTTGATCAATTCGTAAAAAAACCCCCAAAAAAACAAAAAAAATAAAACTAATTAAGACATGCGTGTCCGTCAACCTTAAACAATAATCTTTGTGAATTTTATTTTTCAGTCTTTATGATGATCGATACTTGATCTATCTCTTACTGTTACATCCCCGGGCAACGCCGGGCTCTACTGCTAGTTAACTATAAAATACTGTAAGATATAAAATTTCATGTGAAAATTAACCTTTCTGCTACAGTGGATTTACCACTTTGGTGTCTTCAGACCATAAGCTAGACTTACCATCTCATCTGCATTCTGTAACACTCTCATACATATTCACCTGCTGCTGGTGAAGCAGGGACTGAGGGAGAGAAAGAAAAAAAACAAAACACATTTTATTACCTTTCTAACCTGGCTCATAGTTTGCCAGAAATTTTCTGATGTGTTTATGTGCCATTATCACCTCTGATCCCTCATTTAATAACTTATTTGAATCAGGATGTCTCTTTAGCGTCAGCTTCTCCTCTACATAAAACTTGCACATTCCATTCCTGAAAGTAAATTCTCTGAGTTTTCTTCACTATGTCCAGTAGGACACTTTTCCATTTTTTTTTTTTAGTTTCCAATCACACCAAGCATCATAAACTATGTCCAACAGCAAGGCTTCTGATCAGGAGTTTTGAGGAACATGGAACCACCTCTTAATTGCTGGTGTTCCCCGGTCCACTTTGACCCAAGGTGGTAGTTCATGTTAGGGTTCCAGCTATGGGTAAATAACACTATGAAAGTGTAAAAATAGGTTTTAATACCAGAAATAATTTGTCAAAAAATTTTTTGTAGCAGAAATATATTATTATGAGCAATATATTTTAAAAAAAAAACAAAAAACATTACCAGCAATAAAAATCTTGTCAGCATTAAGTAACCTATTGAGGTTGATATGCCATAAAACAAAACAAAACAAAACAAACCAATAAAATCCTAAGAAGAATCTACAATGTTATTGGTCCTGACCTGGCATCTTGGTTTCAGTCACTTTCCCACTGACGTAATGTAGCTTCCCTGTGCCTTTTCTATAAATACTTTCATGGTAATTGTTCTAATGAACTTTCCTCTATAGTACCTAGACTTTATGAATTTAAGTGCAGTATTAGATTGGCGACAAGGTCTCATCATTTTATAGTAGGAAGGGTTAAATGTAATTGTAAGTTCTATGCTAATGGTTTCTTCTATTGGCATATCTCAGCTTCACTCACTTTCCCACTGACGTAATGTAGCTTCCCTGTGCCTTTTCTATAAATACATTCATGGTAATTGTTCTAATGAACTTTCCTCTATGTAGACTTTATGAATTTAAGTGCAGTATTAGTTGGCGACATCTCATCATTTTATAGTAGGAAGGGTTAAATGTAATTGTAAGTTCTATGCTAATGGTTTCTTCTATTGGCAAATTTACAATTGAATCCCTGTGCCTTTTCTATAAATACATTCATGGTAATTGTTCTAATGAACTTTCCTCTATGTAGACTTTATGAATTTAAGCACTGTACTATATCGGCAACAAGGTTTCATAAATTTACAATTGAATTGGCTAGATGCAACCATAAGTTCTATGCTAACAGTTTCTTTTCTTGCACCTCTCACTTGTTGAACTCACTTCTGGCTTTCCAGTTGAGTTTTTCAAAACTTTAAATACATGTCAGTTATTATCTTCTGCCTTTATAATTTCTTGTTCTTTTGCTGTTATCTCCCCTTAATAGCGCTTTATTTCTCACATTCTCTAACACACAGTAACCTTTTCAGTTTATAAGCTTTTCACTTCTAGCACCAGGTTGGACACATCTTGCCTTTAGGGCTGTCTCAGTTCTTCTTGGCATGGAATTGACGATATTCTAGAAAAACCCTTTTTCAAACTTTCCACCAATTATCACCTCCTGTTGCATTCCAATTCTCAACCTCATCAGTCTTAACTGAAAGTCAGGAAAGGGTGCAATGCATGCACACAAGGTAACATGAAAGAAAAATATCACGTTGAGAAATAAGAAATTATATGTACATATTTTTATTCAGGGCTTCACCTGCTTGTCCAGGTGGGTAGGTAGGTACGACAAATAATGTTTAATATTTTTTTAATATTTTATCTCAAGAACAAAAAAAAGTATATAAATTTACTTTCCTCATATGTTTAAGTTTTATTGCAATTCTAATCATCACTTTTTAAAGGATTAATTAAAATAATAAAAGCAGTGTCATGGAAAAAAAAAAGTCCCTTTGATAATCCATTTTTTTGCAGGCACAAATGTCCATGTTTGCTAAAATTTGTTTATTAAAATATACTGTTTAATTTACATTGCCTTCTAGTTACCTTTCTTATGTGTTTATCCACTACTTGAGTTTTTTTCCTAAATTCTTGGTTTGACAAAAGTCCACAATTCAATTCTATATAGTAATATAAACAATATATACAATGCCAAGCTTTCCACTGACCAGCCAATAATTACCCCACATTGCATTTTGATTCTTGATCATGTCAGTGTGCACCAAAAGCTGGGGAATTGCATACTGCATGCTTATTCTGTTTCCCATATTATGATTTTCTAAGTGTAGCTTAGATGTGGCACTGAAAGTTTGGTGCACCCAGTGAGGATCAAACACACTATTCAGTTGTAATTGTTCTAGAGATACAAGATTTTTTTCCTGTATTATATGTAGGTGTTTTATTCAGGTCTTCGCCTTCTCATCTGGGTTGGTGGTTAGGTGATACTTGAGACAACTTCTGCTATGTCAGCACTTTCCTTGACCAACTCTTTGCCAATCTACTTATCCCTTTGTTGCAGCTGGCAATATGAATGGTGAGGTCTATCTCTTGCCTAGGGATGACCAGAACTCACCCTGATCCCAAACATTACTGTTGATATAGACAAGCACCTGGATATACCCTATTTCCGGTTTTGTTGCCACTTGATTGCTAAAAATTGCTCATCAACCCCCTTTACTTTCGGGTTACTCTTCAGACAAAGTGGATGCAGCTTAGAAGAGCAGACTTCAAAAGGAATTATCTGCTGGTCCATCAAACAGAAGGACTTGAGATCGAGATAAAACCATCTCTCTCCTTTCTATGTGAGTGTCTATAGTATCACATTATAACTGTTTTCTTTTAAATAATCAAACTTTGAATGAAGCCATCTGCTGGTCAAATCCTGAGTTGACATCTGCTCTTCTCTCCAACTTGTTTCACCTTTTTTGAATAGACTTGTGACTAGCGATGAAAAATGGATCTTTTATTGAAATGTTAAGCATCGTAGACAGTGGCTTAGTAAAGGGGAAGGACCCCAGCCACAGCCGAGAAGGTAACTTCATGGGCAAAAGGTTCTTCTTTCAATCTGGTGGGATCGCCAAGGAATAATCTACTTTGAATTCTTACCACCTAATGCAACAATTAATGCTCAAATATACTGCCAGCAATTAGAGCGTTTGAACCAAGCTTTGAGGAAAAAAAGACCTGCTCTAGTGAATCGAAAAGAGGTTATGTTTCATCAGGACATTGCATGACCCCACACAGCAAGAATCACGTCACAAAAGATCGAAGAACTTGGTTGGGAGAAAATTCCTCATCCACCTTATTCTCCTGATCTTGCTCCTTCAGACTACCATTTGTTTCGTAGCTTACAGAATCATTTGGAAGAAACAGCTTTTGTAACACAGGAAGAGGTTAAAACTGACATTTGTGAGTTCTTTGAATCAAAGCCAAAAGAATTTTACAGTAATGGAATTAGTAAGCTTGTTAATAGATGGAAGGAAATCATAGATAATCAGGGAAAATACATTGTTGATTGAATCTGTAATTAAATGTAACATTTGGTCACTTTTTTTATTCAAAATTCAAACAGAACTTATGGGTATGACCTGATACATATGTAAATAAATAAAATATTTCAAAAAGTCTTCTGTGTCAATTTATATAACTCTTTAATTATTTAACATTTATATTTAAATTGTTTTTCTTTTATTTTTTCTAGCTTTAATAGATTTCAACATTAATCATCTTAAACAAACTTGTTAACTATGCTGACTCCTACCTAGGATTGGACTCACCATCCTTGGCTAACAAATTAGACTCCCACTCCTCAGCTTAATATATTTTAAGCAATGGCATTAGCTTATTTCCTTTCCTGCCAAAGTGGATTTAACTATTAGGCACTATTAAAGTTTTTTTTGAAAATTCTCCTCAGGGAACATTTTTTTGTTGTTTGGTGAACTCTGTTGATTGAGCAAGATCCTGTTTTAATCATTAATATTGTCAATTCATTATCAGAAATAAGCAGCAATCAATTTAACAAGTGTCATTTTTAGACAAAAGTTAATCTTTAACACTCTGCAATATTCATAAGCATTTCATCCATTGGGCTTAATTACCCAGTCAACTGCAGTAGTATCATCATCATCATCTTTGATTTTCAGTTAGTCATTTTCCTGTTGCCATAGTAGGATATGACAACACTAGCACAAAATTAGACCACACTATTGTCTCATGATCAGAGTTGCATGCAGTGGCTGTCCAAACATTTTGTTTGGAAAATGAAGTCATCTACATTTAGAGTTAAGAAAAAGTATCATTCAGATATAAAAAAAAAAAGTTATCTCTCTTTAATTTTCTACAAAAGATTCCATTTAATGGTGAATCAAGTTTTTGGCCAAATGACATCCATTGTTATGAATGGGACCCTATAAAAATGACAATTCTCAAAGGTGGACTCACTAAAAAGAATATATATATATATATATATATATATATATATATATATATATATATATATATGTGTGTGTGTATACAGTTCTGAAAAATTATTTTCATACTAAAACATACCAAAAAAATATTTTTTCTTGGAGAAAAAAAATTGATAATGCAACAAGTTAAAACTTATCATCAGATATTAATTGAAATTATATCTCACTACTAAAGTATTGGCAAAGTTTATCAAACATACCTATAGAAAAAGAAAAAATAACGGTGTTTTAAAAGTGTTGTGGTAAACCCTCCTACAGTAGAACGAATTCTTCCTCCTCTCGTAAATACAAACTGCGAGAGTCGGTTGAGGAGCGTTAGACGCAGTGTTAACCTACCATTCAGACGTACACCTCTATCTGCTTATTACTAACACTCTTGCTTTGTATATATCTGTTATTTTCAATACACTTGTTCAACCTACCTTCGTCTTCCGTGTCTTTCTTTTCTGGCCCCTAAACAGGCCACAACAAAAAGGACATTTTTTTTTCATGTCACCAACATTATTGTATACTCAGCAATTTTTGTTTTAGAAAGTTATTTTTAGAAATTTAATAAAATTCAAACATATGATAACTTAAACATTTTCTTTTTATCTGGAGAACTGACAAAAATATTAAACAGTATTTAATTATTAGATTATTTACTTTAGGAGATATGGTGGATTAATGGACAATGGCTCAGATTGAGGAATTGGAGAGCTGAGTTCAAATTCCAGTCGAATCCATTACATTCACTTACATGCTAATGCCCTTGGGAAAGGTATGAATCCTCTCTTCTCCTCCCAGCTATGGGTAAAAAGCAGAACAGACTGATAGTCTTGGATGGCAACTGGCCTATCACAGAAAAAACGGCAACCTACTGCGGGAAAAAAAAATCTGCCTCGTCAGTCATGTATTGAAAGATACATGATCACCTAAGCATGTATCATGCATGGCACATAACTACTTACAAGTATAATTTAACTTTTACAAGATTATAAAGAATAAGTAAATCAACTATAATGGGATAAAGAAATAACCATGAAAAGAATTCTATTTTACAGTGTAACCCGGATATAAAAGAGTTGTCGGGACCAGAGAAGAAGTCTCTTATATCCGGGTTTCTCTTATATCCGGATCTAATTTACATTAATATACATTAACACAGGCTCTGATTTGGGACCGGATAAAATCTCTCTTATATCCGGGTTTCTCATATCCGGGTTACACTGTATTTATTAGTTTATAATAATTGATTGATTTGTTTTTCTGCAGCTTATCAACCTTTTGCAGTGTATTTAATGCCAGAAAATATTTTTAGCTTGTGAGAATTTTTTTTAGATAATAATGATTTACTGACTCAAGTCTTACTAATTAATCTATAGCTGTAAAAAAAAAAAAAAGGTGAATTCATGCATTTCCCAAGTGTATTTGTGTGTAATGTAACAAACCCAATGGGAACTGAACTCAACTTTTCAATTAACAATTCCAAGTCATTATTTATTATATTACCCATATATCCAAGCTTACAGCACTTGATATTCCTAGTCCCCTATCTAGGTACTGACCAGGCTTGATGTTGCTTAACTTCAGTGATTGTACAGGCACCAATGTTTCAACATGATGTGACCCATCAGTTTATAATAATGCCTGAACTATGTCACAAGAATAAATAAACACATAATGATAAATAATTGCAATTATAAATTTTGAAAAAAATACTTTCCATACATTATACATTTTCTCACAGAATATTTTGTATCTCAGATTACTTTTTGTTTTATTTTTTCTGGGTGTGGGGAGGTCATTTAGTAATTATTATACATACATTGTAAAATGAACAATTAATCTTATTTAAATTCTGTACTATAGTTCAGACATTTTTATAAATTTATGAATAAAAAATTACTTTTCATAGTTATTTCTTTATAATATAGCAAACAACAAATATCACTTTGCAGTTGGTTCAGATATTTTTTTATAATCTTTAAACTTTAGCTTTTTAAAACAATAAAAATTACCAAGGAAATATACAGTACAGTAATCTTGTCAAGAGAAAAAAACATCCTTTTGACACACCATTTTTTTTGCAGGTACATTTGTTAAACTTTGCCAAAGTATCTTTGCATATGTTGATTCAAATTTGACCTGGTTGAAAATGCAGATCCACAATTTTCACAAGAATATGGTTTCTCTCCAGTGTGTGTTCGAATATGTATCTCTAAACTTGATTTCCGTGAAAAAGAAGATTCACAAAGGTCACAAGAATATGGTTTCTCTCCTGTGTGTGTTCGAGCATGACGCACCAGTGCTGATTTGCGTGAAAATGAAGATTCACACATATCACAAGAAAACGGTTTTTCTCCAGTGTGAGTTCGAATGTGCTGCATCAAATGTGACTTCTGTGTAAAGGAAGTTCCACACACTTCACAAGAAAAAGGTTTCTCTCCAGTGTGGGTACGCATGTGTTTGTCTAAGTCTGGTTTCTGTGAAAAAGAAGATACACACATTTCACAAGAGAAAGGTTTTTCTCCAGTGTGAATTCGAATGTGTTGGACTAAATGTGACTTCTGTGTAAAGGAAGCATTACACACTTCACAAGAATATGGTTTAACTCCTGTGTGTGTTCGCATGTGCATCTTTAAATGTGAATTTCTTGAAAATTCAGAGCCACACACTTTACAAGAATAAGATTCCTCTCCAGTGTGTGTTTTTAGATGTCTTTTTAAATGTGAATTATTTGAATATGTAGATCCACACACATCACAAGAATATTGCTTCTCTCCAGTGTGTTTTTTCTTATGGTTTTTTAATGTTGAACTCATGAAAAATGTAGAGCCACAAATTTCACAAGGATAACATTTTTCTTTAGTAAGTTTTGGCATGTCTTCTGCTTTTATTTCACCATCTTTTATCCGATCAAAATGCCAAATATTTAAAAATGATTTTGACAACTACTAAGTATAAATTTTCTTTTCATGGCAGAATATCTGTAAAAACAACAAAACAATCTTTAGCATAGAGAAATATATACATATATCTTTTTGTACAAAATTATTTTAGCTAGGATATATAGAAAACATTCTTGTTTTAGTAAGATTTGCAAAGAGTCAATGAAATTCAAGATTAATTGAGAATTTTTTTACAAGCAAATCTATTTGAAAAATATATATGCTGAAGCAATAATCTCTACAAAATGACTTTAATATATGTAGAAAAAAAAAACAATGATATTCTTAAACAAGATTAAATCCAGCTCAGACTTGGGGAAAGAGCCTTTAAGCTCAATGTTAACCAGACAGTTATTAATTACCAGATTAACTCCTGAGAAATTACTTTGTTTATGTTTCAGATATGTGTATGTACATGTACTTGTATGTGAATTAAATGGCGGAAGCATATATAAGTCACTCATGCATAATACAAACATAAGCATATACATTACATGTACACAGGCAAAGTCATATACAGACCGTCTGTGATGGACAGAGAATGAATTGTTTTTTATAATAACGATTTGGAAACACAAAAGAAAATAATCTGTCAGGCTGGAATTTATACAGTAAACAAATGTATCAATATTTTAAAATAACAGTCCTTTTTTTTTCTTAAGTTTATGAATTTTCCTAATCAGAGAAACTAGATAAGTATCTATACATACATACAAATGTAGACATGTTTCTTTTTGTCGAGGTAGGACTGGAATTAATCACACATAAAGCAAGGTGGGTCCTGCCTGACAAAGTATTTGGCATAATGATTTGAGGGAAGGTTTTTACAAAGCCAGATGCTCTTCCTCATGCCCAACTCAGACACTCATAGTAGTACAAGTACATCAAGTGTTTTTATTGAAGCACCATCTCTAGGAAGGTTGCCATTCAAAGCTTGAGACCCTATCCTAGCCTTATATATTATATCTTCAGATAGAAGGTACATATAAAGGAACACAATGAATAAAAAGACAAAAGGAAAATGATGCATTTTATCCTCTGAGGGACTTTATCAAGGCAATATAGGATTTATTTTTTGGCATGTGTTTATATACAAAAGTGAGGATTTCATTGGTTTATCAAGGCTTTTAAATTTGAGAATGTTCATTAAGTCATTGAAAGGTCAGTCAAAACATATGCAGGGCACAAAATGTCGTAATTCAAAATTTGGCAGAAAGTAAGCGAGTAATATTCAAGAAATACATATATACATATTGTTGGGATTTCAAGTCAACTGTGATCGAAAGGGGAAAGTAGAAAAACTATAATGGCAACTATTAGCATTTGAAGCAAAACTCAGTGCAGAAAGAAAGTAATGAGAATGAATTCTTACTTGTAACTGGTGTAATCTTATGGTGGCAAACGTTTGTGTCAAATTGCAACAAAAAAAACAGTATGTTACCTACAAGTCCTCTTTGTAGAAGTAACAATAGAAAATAAAGAGTTAGGACTTTTATTAACAGTTTCAATAGCACATCCAGTCAGCTTCAAAAGAGAGAATAAGGTCGTAACAAAGGAAGAAAAAAATACACCCCATTGGCTAACTATTTTAGCATTTTATATACATCTCTTCAAACACATATGAAAATTTTGACTCCCCTTCAAACAGATGGGGTGAACTGGAATGCATTTCTATAAATTTCCTGTGGAGACGAAATAATATCTTTTATTATATTTTCATCACAGGATTACACCTGAATTCCCTCATTTCTCCCCCTCCACTAGAGTTTTGCTAAGGTAAGTGCACAAAGTTTCTACAATATGTATAGTTTCTTTTTCTAAATGAATATTGTATAAATCATGATTAGATTGTCATGATTTTGGACAGACATATTTGTTGTAAATCTTCAAAATCATGAGGTAATGGATTTAACCATTTTCTTTTGATTTTTCAACATACTTGTGGTCATATATATGTAAACATGTGCAACAAAATAAATCCTACATTACCTTGATAAAGCGAAGTTAAATTTAAGTAAGAATTTATTTGAAAAAATTTTATATGAAAGAATAAAATAGTTGTAAGATAAAATAAATTATACATATTTAACTTTAAAGATAAGTTAAATCAATTTATATTCAAAAAACCAAACCATACCAAGTTATATTAAAAAAAAAAATTTAAAAAAACATTTGAAAAAGTAATAGATAAAGAGGTGTAAGTGATAAAAGAAAAGAGAATTCTTAAACAGGGGACAATTATAAGATTCAATTAATATGATGAAGAAATGGAAATATAGAAATTAAAAATAGTTATACATTCAAAGTAATAAAGTAAAATCTATATTATAGAAGTTTAAATCTACTTCTATGTCAACATTTTAAAACTAATTCATTCCTTTGATTTAGTAGTTTGCTTTGATTATTGTATTTTATTTTTTCTAATTTTTTCTTCTAAACACAAGTTACACCTATCTCTAAGACTATTAAGAGCATGAGGGAAACCTATAATTTTCCAGTCTATCTGTGGGTCCAGACTTTTCTCCTTCAATTCCCAAATTTCTTTTTGAAAGAACTGTCAGGCATTTTAATTTAAGGTTGGTAATATATATATCAGTCAGTGTGATACATGCTTAGGTGATCATGTATCTTTTGATACATGACAGACGAAGCAGATTTTTTCCCGCAGTAGCTTGCTATTTCTTTCTGCAGTTGAGCCATTGCCATCCAAAGCTATAGAACTTAGCCTGTTCTGCTATTTACCCCTAGCTGTGGGGAGAAGAATAGGATTCATACCTTTCCCCAAGAGTATTAGCATCTTAGAATGTAATGGATTCAACTGAAATTCAAACGTGGCTCTCCGATTCCTCAATCCGAGCAGCTATC
The DNA here is from genome assembly GCA_903632075.3 of Acanthosepion pharaonis. Lineage (NCBI taxonomy): Eukaryota > Metazoa > Mollusca > Cephalopoda > Sepiida > Sepiidae > Acanthosepion > Acanthosepion pharaonis. The sequence goes on along the minus strand of CAHIKZ030005464.1, from coordinate 705,766 downwards.
TATTATTCCACTGTCTTCCCTATTAGAAGAGTAATTTGATATTAACTGAATATCAATTTAATATCTATCATTCTTAATCAATCGTTAAATTCGGTTTATTCCAATCTATTGATTTATTTTTTGTGTGTCAGTTTTTCTGTTTATTTCATTAATATTCTTTTTTAATTTCACAGTAACATTTTCAATGTTTTTAAAAAGATGTTTAGTGATCTATCATTTTTTATGACAATTAATTCTGAAAGAAGTCAATTAACACTATAATTTCAATAATGCTTTATCAATTTTTCCCATATTCTGTTGTTTGTAGCAATTTTGTTATTTTAAAAATTTTGCTTAAATTCAGAATAATTAAAAAAAGATTTCATTGGACCCAATTAAATATTTTAGGATATCAAACAGGTTAAGAAAATAATAAAAAAACTAAAAGCAAAGTATTAGGTTGGTGCAAAAAATAATGTCGTTTTTTGACGTTCAACTTAACGTCAAAAACGACATTATTTTTTGCACCAACCTAATATTAATCTCAAAAGTATAATTTCACTAGTTTTTATTTAATTAATTTGTTTGTTGTACTTCTAGTATAAAAAAATAAATAATTCATTCTAAGTTTCATTAAGATACATCAAAATAAAATATATTTTCTTAAACTATTGGTTATATAAGATGAAATATAATTCATTTTTAAACAAATACCAATTTCTTGACTATTGCACTGCTATATATATATTTTTTTAGAGTTTTGGCGCGTGTTTTAAGAGCCAGGGACGGCAATAGAAAACTACTCTTATTGAGTTGTGACCTTGATGGCAAATAACAGGCTAAATAAAAAAAAAACGTTATTTTCATGGTATAAAAGTAAACAAAAAAAGAAAAATGAAAAAGTAAGCGTTTTACTTTTACAAAATCCAGTTTAATCTTCAAATTTACTAAGTGACTTAGTAACCCTGTGAGTGTAACAAATAATGAAATTTTAAATTTGTTTAAATTTATTTTTCGTTTATAAAGGCAGTTCGATGAGTGAACCGAACGTGTTTTTATGTCTATGGAAATTTATTTTTCTTTTCACACGGATCAGAGGCTATTAGCTTTCAAAAATTTCAAGGGCATTTTTAAATCATAAAAATAAAAATAAAATGTTTTTCGTTTTGTTTTTAACTTTTTAAGCAGTTGAAAATTTTAGAGAATTTTTTTTTTTTTTCGTGCGATTGTACATCTTTTTTCGATTGCGCTTTTACTTTTAAATATAAGTCATTCAAAAATGAAGAAAAGGGGCTTCTTAAAATGAATAATAATTATTCATTTTTCTTTTAAGTTTAATAACTAGTGAAAAATAAAACGCTTCTTGGTCAAAACTGGGAAAGAAAGAAAACATCTCATTTGTTTTTTTTTTTTACTTTTGGTTGCTGAAGAAAAGAAATTGAAGTTCGTTAACACTTACTCGTTTCTGTCGTGTTTCGCCTGGCTTCTCTTCCAAAAGCAATTCAAAACTAGACGGAAACGAGAAAAAAGTAACATATTTAAAAATACATACATTAATATCTGTCAAATTCTTTGATTCTTTTTAAAATCACAGTTAAAAAAAGAAAAAAAAGTATTTTTCCTTCCGACACTGAACAAGGGAGATAATCGAGATAAAATTTTAAAAAATAACAGAAAAAAACCCAAATATTTTCCAATTTCTCTATTTTATTTTTAATAATCATTTTTTAATTAATGTTATATAAATTATGTTGTATCATTTATCAGACTGAAATGTTAGCCCCCATGAAAACACCGGGTTTGGTCTATTTTATATACATTAACACAGGCTCTAATTTGGGACCAGAGAAAATCTCTCTTATATCCGGGTTTGGTCTATTTTGTTTACACTAACACAGGCTCTAATTTGGGACCAGAGAAAATCTCTCTTATATCCGGGTCTCACTGTACTAAAGAGACTGGTCCACTCAAGAAAAAAAAATAGGGAAATTTTTTTGTGCCAAAATAAAAATTATTCTGTTATTATAACTAATTTTACATTTTTACTTCAATTAAACATTTTGACTTAGAGAGAGACATTCCTTAGGCCGGATGAATTGGAATGAAGAAGAATTATTAGCAGATTCAAACAATCATCTAGTAAATACAAATCATACTGTTTCTGTGTACATGTGCATTTTACACATTATTGGCAGTAGATACCAAAATGCAAATTCAGAATAACTTAAAATTGATTTATTTATTTGTTTATTTATTTATTTTAAAATTTTTAATTTTAAGTAATGATATTTTTAGCTAGTTTACTGCACAATTTACAGTTTACACATTAAGAGATTGTTCAAAAGCACAATAGAGTCTTGCACTACTTTAAGAGCAATAATTTGTATTCACTAGATGATTGTTTGAATCTGCTAATAATTCTTCTTCATCCAATTCATCTAACAATTCCTTTTCAATGGAGAGCAACATGTATGGTTTTAAATTCTCATCAGGCAGCAAATTTTTTAACCTTGTTTCTATGATCTTTAGCTTTGAAAATGTCCCTTCACATTGGACTTGAATAACTGATGGTCTGCAGATGACTTTATAAAGTTCTTATTCCATTTTATTACTAAAACAATTGTCTGTTTTTTTTTTTGTTGTTTTTTTTTTTTTTGATATAGCAGGCCCATTCCATTAGGAGCCCACTTACCCTCAGGTAAGCTGAAACCCTGGCCTGTCCACCAATGTGAATGAGTAAGTAAAATGCAACATGGTGGAAAACTGGGTGAGGGCTGCATTGTATGTTTACAAAAGTACAATTTTTTTCTTGGTGCAAAAATCATCAAAGACTATTTTCAGATGAAAAATCCACCATTCATTTTATTTAGTTAGCACATTTTGCGCTGATGTGGTTACCACCATCCTCAATCTCTCAACTGGGATTCATGGTGACATTCAAGGCTAAGGCAGCAGGTGGTTTGAATTTAGAGTTTCCTTCTCCTAGACTGGTTTCCAACCAAAGCTATATGATCCAGTTTGACCAGCTATTTTACCCATAGTTGGAGTGAGAAAAGATGGATTCATACCTTTCCTAAGGATATTAGCACGTAAGTGAATGTAATGAACTTAACTGGAATTTGAATTCGGCTCTCTGATTCCTCAATCAGAGTTGCTATCCATTACTCCACCATGTCAAGGAAAACACGTGCATGCTAAACTTGTTTTGAGATAAAGTGATTTTACAATTCCATATTTCTTAACCAGATTGCTTTCATATTTTTCTTCTAAGCTAATCTATTATTTGGTCGTTAAGAGTAAATTTTGTCAATTCATAATAATCATAATAAACAGAGGTTTGAATCAAAAGCATTTAGTAAAAGCTTGAACATAATATTTTTAATTTCTGCAGTTTTACATAATTGTCCTCATCTTTGTTGCCATATTTATCACAACATTTCAGCCATTGTAGAACCACCTGAAGAAGAATGTTTGGAATGTCGAACTGAACACTTTATTTCACTCTAGTTCCACATGCCATGTCTAATGGATGTCATTTATCAGTTATCTTCTGTTAATTCACCTCTCCAAGTTCTCCACTGCCTTAACCAGGTATTTATCATTGGTTGGTAAGATCCAGTGACCTGGATCTGACAAATACCTTTATCCACTGTGCCATTTGTCCTTAAGGACATCTATGTATGAATTTCTGGGACAAATGTCTTGAACCCATGCTCAGTTCAAGATATTAGAACATTCTCTTTCTCCATCGTGAACTGTATCAAAGATCTTATTGAGTTCACATGGTCCAGTAGAACCTGGACATCTTCCCGGTGTGGCCAGAGTATGAAGGTGTCATTTACGTATCTTAACCATAGAGTTCGTCTTAGAGATATAGATTCTAATGCCATTTTCTCAAAGTATTCCATGTATATATTCACCATTGCTGGTGATAATGGTGAGCCCATTGCTAAGCACTCACCCTGTCAATATATGTGTGACCCCATTCCGAAGTGTGTTGTTTGTGTACAGAAAGTTAACATCTCCATCAGATTATCTATTGGAATACTGGTCCATTCTCCTAGGGATGAGTCAGAGGCCAATCTGTCTTTGACTATTGAGAGTTCTTCCTCCGTGGGTACCTTGGTGAACAAACTCAGCATGTCTGGTTGGAAAGGATGGGGATATCTTTGATTATTTCCACAAAGTGGGCAGAGTTTCAGACATATGAAGGCGACTTTCCGATCAATGGGTCAATTATATCTACAAGGAAGCAACTCAGAGGGTGGCACACAGAGCCTTGACAATCCGCCTGACCATCTTTGTGATTCTTAGGAAGACCATATATGTGAGGTAGCTTGGTGTAACACTGTGATAACTGCCTATATATCTTAAGTGCAAAATGATCCTTGTAAAGTGCAAAATGATCCATGGAACTAGTGAGCAAAATAAAGGGTTCAGGTCAACATTCCAACCACCTGAAGAAGGCCGAAACGTTGTGATAAATAAAGATAAGGACAATAGTCTGAATAATATAAATAGTGTATATAATACCTCATCTTGGAAATATAGATAGATACTGTGTATTTATTTACTGTCAGACTAATATCCTCATATTTGTTGTTACTATCACAATGGCCTTCTTCAGGTGTCTATCAATCTGGGGAACATTTAGAGAGTTTCAAACTAAACACTTTATTTAATCTACAGAGATATATTGTTTTGTTTTTGTTATCCATACTAGATCTTATTTTGTTCTTAGTGCTACTTGCCACGTTTTCACTGAGTCTGTACTACTTGCTTCAGGGATTGAACTCACAATTATTGTTATAATGATATGTTTGCAAATGAAAGAATAAACAAGGATTAAAATTTCATCAATTTCCAGAATATATGCATAGTTGTATGAAAGCGTGGCAAAATTGTTGATATGCAGTTCTTCAGTTGCTTGTCTATAAGGGAAGCTATTATGTGTTAAGGGTGTTGTTGGTAAGACCAGTAGTTGACAGATTTGTTGGGTTGGTTGATGAAGGGTCATGAATGGTCTCAGGAGAGAGGCCTGGAGTGGATTAATGAAGCTGCATTTTAGCATGATTGAGATGTTTTGATAGAGTTGATAATCTATCCTCAGGGCTGAATTTGCCACCAGTGATGTGTCTAGATGAGCTGGTAGTTTGGGATGTGGTCGAGGTGTTGAGCTGACTGCCTGTTGTTGGTGAGGCAGTGTGTGTTTAGCAGTTGTGACCTCCATTTGTTTGTTTTTTTTTGTTTTTTTTGGCAACGTTTGTTATTGGCTATTGAACTTTAGATTTTTCCAGGGATTTGTTTTATGGACCGGATGTGGTACTTAGAGTCTCTACGCAGAAGACAACTTTTTTATTTTAGGTTTTGCTTTTTTAGCACTCATATCCAGCTGATATGTATAATGAAATGTATTCATGAATCAGAAAGAGAGCTACATGAAAATAGTATAGCATATTACAGTGTAATTTCTGGAATTACTGGATTTTATTTATAATCCAACATTTTTTTCTGGGTATGACAATAAACAACTTCCAGCAGTAAGGCCTCTAATCAGGGCATTGGAAGTTTTGAGGAGCATATTAATTGCATTTTAATTGCTGTTGTTCCCAGATCCACTCTATCTCAAGGTGGTAGCACCTGTTAGGGTTCCAGCTATGGGCAAATAGTTAACCCCCAAACTGGGGTCAAGCATTGTAAAGATGTGGAAATGCATTTTTATAAGGAAAATAAATCTTGCCACAACCTGGGTGACAGTAGGCTTCAGTAGCAGTCTTCGACAAACAGATGTCCTGATACAGTTTCTGCAGTGGTTTTGTGGATGATCCACCCCATGTAGACAATGGTGAGACACACAAACCAGGTGTGGGAATGACAGATTTCTCAAATGCCATTAAGATTTGAGTTAGGATGGTAGCTAGGACAGGCGGTCCCGTGAAAACTTTGCAATCAATAATATAGGTAGTTCTCTTGAGAGCTAGCCAAATGCTGCCTACCCCCAGTCACTGGGAAACCAATAATATGGCTTGTTCTCTTGAGAGATAGTTGACTGCTGCTTACCCCAGTCACTGGGAAACCTGCAGCAGTATAATCAAAGCTCCAGGCAAGCAAGTATTGTTTCTTATTGCTTTAAATGTTATGTATAGTAGACACACATCTTGGAGTACACTTCTCTGATTTTTTGTTTTGTTTTTAAAACAGCGTAAATCTGTGTCTTTCATTCCAGGTATGATGATAAACTACATCCACGTCCTGAGTAAGATGATAAACTACGTCCAAGGCCTCTGATCAGGAGGTTTTGAGGAACGTGGAACCACCTCTTAATTGCTAGTGTTCTCAGGTCCACCCATATTATTTTATTTTTCGACCGGAACTCGTGCGTCGGGAACATTTGTAAACGAAGATAATGGTCATTTTGTGACAGAGCTTTGTCCTGTTCACATCCGGCTCTCACTCTTGAGTATGTTAGTTTATTTGCCTGTAAATCAGCCGAGATATGTCTTATTTTATTTTATAACACTAACAACACTTAAACAGTGGGCATCATCATTTGTTATTTCATTGCATGTCAGCAGATTTCATTGATTTATGATTTAAAGCTTACCCCAAAGATACAGGCATCATTCTTACATGATATGAGATGAAATGGCTAATCAGCAGTTCTAGGCTTCCTGAGGATATGTCATTTCCTATAGGCACATGACTGAGTGATTAGAATGTTCACTTTTTGACCATGAGATCTGGGTTCAAATCACGCCATGATCAATTTGTCAAGAAGATGACTTCTTGATGTTGTCAGTCTGGAGGAGGTGATTCCAGCGTGTGGCACCTTTGGAAAGTACCTGAAAACCATACCACGGGTTGACCCAAGAATTGTGAGTGAAATTGGGTAGATGGAATCCTTGTGAGCCATCAGTGGCTGTGCTAGCATGAAGTCACAAGTCATTGTGACTGAGGGTTTGAGGGAGCTGGCCTTGTTCAGACTGCTGATCATGCTAGATAATGATCTCTCTCCCAGAAACTGTAACTAAGGTTTGCTCAGTATAGTTGCAGTATAAACAAACAATGAAGATTGGCTAGCTGCTCTAGTAGATTAGCATCCTCAGATATGAGTGGCTGTGCCTTTTTAGATCTCATTTCTCGGGGTCGTTTGAACAGAAGCAGATGTTTATCTTTTGTTTCTGGTTCCTTCTAAAGTCTTTTTCAACACTTTACTCTAACATCTCTGGCTAAATTCTGAAATTTCTTGGGGTCTTTTGAACAGGAGCAGATATTTGTCTTTTGTTTCCTGTTTAGGATTTGGTTTCTGGTTCCTTAAAGTCTATTTCAACACTGTAATCAGGAACAGTAATGTCGGCCGGGATAGGTAACCCGAACAGAGACACATAAGATCCAAATAAAATTGTCATTATCTCCTAAACCGAAACGGTAGGTTTCCGCAAATTTTTAAATGCTACAATGAAATAATCAGGCTTTTTTTTTTTTTTTACACCAAGAATGACGTTTGTTTTTTTGTTTTGTTTTGTTTTTTTTTAGATCGGTTTCTAGGTCCTAAATCTGTAATTTTTTTTACATAACTTTTTTTACTTTTTTATCTCTAAAATTTAGGGATAATTTTTTTATTTTAGAAACAAACATAGAACAGTTAAAAAAAAAAAAATAGCAATCCTAGTCTAAACATTTCTTAGCAGAAAATTTTTTTATGTATTTCCTGAAACTTTGATGAAACATTTTTTAACAAATGATCGTAAAAAAGAGGATTTTGCTAAAAAACGTGAATTTTTGTACATTTTTTACAGAAGAGACGAAATGTTTTTCATCACCGCTTCTTTGTGATTCTTTCCATTGTTTTTCAATTTCTTGATGCCACTTACTTTGTTATGCCATTCGATGTCATGTTGGATAGTGACATTAACAAGATGAATTTGGACACTTGAATGAAAAAATCTATTTCTCTCGTATGTTTTTTTTAACCATATTCCAATAGGTAAGCTGAAAATGTTCTACTCATATGGTGATTTTTTTAAAAGCAAAACTTTGCACGTCTGTCTAAGTCTTAAAGAGTCACTTAAAAAAACGAGCATACATGATGAACAAATTTTAAACTTAATAAAAACAAAGTTTTATCGTCAGAGTCTTTAAGTGTTAACGTTAACCAAAGGATTTTTACTATTAATTTTTTTGTCCTTTTTAGAACCCTACATTTTGGTTTAAAAATTGATGTTTTTCTTGCGGCAAAGGGTTTTTTTACATTCTTTTTGCGATACGAACTGATTTGGTAATTCTTGCAAAAACCAAATAACTGTCCGATTTTAATGAAACTTTCAGTTCATGACTTATTTACAAATGAGTGAAATTATTTTTTTAAATGTTTCTTCTTTAAAAATTTTTCGTAAAAATATATATTTCTTACTTACATCTCTTAAACGTTAAAAACTCCACTTATAAAAATTCGTGAAATTCTTTTTTGTAGCGTTTTATTAGTTAAGGACATGTCTTCGGAGAATTTAAATCATTATTATTATTTTTGTCAAATAGGAAAACCTGCTCTGAATCGCAAAATAAAAAATGCAAAAAAAAAACCAAAAAAAAAAAAAAAACCAAGACATTAATTAATTAAAAAAATTGAATTGCTTTTAAAGTTATGGACACTATTGTCATAAAAAAAATTTCATTGAATACTGAATTTTTACAAGAATGTTCACAGTGGTGAACACAATGTTTTCCTCGGTGGTAGCAGTTGCAGATCATCTTCAAGACTCTCCCTCCCTTCCCCTCCTAAATTCATCTACCCATTTTTGCACTGTTGATAATGCAGCCTCATCTAGCAAGGATTTCAGTATGAATGTCCTAGGGGGGTGCTAAACTCTTTCTGCAGCTACTTGACCACACCACCATGCCAAATTTTGTCCATTTTCAAAAGAAGTCATTACTAGTTACATATGAAGTCTTCTTTGAACAGTCAGATGTCAGTTTGCCTGGAAAGAAACAAGGCATTTATTAATAAGAACGAGTTGAAATCAGTGCATGCAAGATTTCACATCTTTAGCAACACTCCTTCATAGTCTGCGTGTGAACTTTTCAGCCCATCCTTATATCATCTTTTGGTAAGTGATATTTGATTAGGATCAAGTGGCAACAAAACCAGAAGTAAATGTTTTCCAGGTGCTGGTCTATATTAACAATCATGCTTGCGATCAGGGAGAGTGCTTGTATGCCCATGGCAGGAGACGGACAGGTCCGTTGTGCAGTTCCAAGGCCTCCATTTCATATCACCCAGTCATCCACACATCAAGATTAGATGGGCAAGGATTTGACAGGAGGAAGAGCTGTCATAGTAGAAATTGTCCCAAGCATTACCTGAACAAGCAGTAATAATAATAATATGGGAAAATTCTCAATGTGGAAATATTTTTTCTTGTTTTGCTTTCATAGTGTTACCGTGTGAGCATGCAGTGTGTTCTTTCCCCAACTTCCAGCAAATACCAACAAGATTAAGGATTGAAATGCAATGGGGGATGATCATTGGTCAGTCGGTGGAAAGCTACTGACAAATGGTATTAATAGAATCAAGTTTAAACCAATACATGTGCTTGGTTTGTCAGATTTGAACAAGTCCATCTGGAAAGTGTCATTCATGGTATTATCATCACCAGTCCTACAATCATGGGGTCACATTTCTGGGTCGAAAACCAGAGAAGTATTCCTGTCTTGGGCAATTAGACCTGGTGGATCCTATCTCCCTCGACAGCTAATGTTCTCCAACTTGAAGGCTTGCCTTGATCATAGACACAAGAGAGTTGATTCCATTGGAGAACCTTTCACTCTGGCTGTGGACTTCAGTCTAGAAAGCCCTCTGCCCAGCTATGGAGCCTAGTCTATCCGCTGTGCTAGATGGTCATTAACTCCTACAAGAAGGTTCATCTGCCCTTTGACAGATCTTGCTTTTAATCCTATTTGATGTCTAACCACTTTCCTCACTGGAAATGCCTGGTGGGCAAAACAGTTTAGTCACTGATGATCTGGCAGGTAGTACTGGGTTACATCATGCCAGTCCAAATCCTAATCCAGGGCCTTCTCGCTCTTGTTGGAGGAACCCCTCCCTGATCGACCATATCTTCAAGGGTGTAGCTGTACTCACCATGTTTGGCCAATTGTGGGTTGGTGAAGCTTTTTAACCCATAGTTGTGGTGGATGGTCGATGACAGATGAACTCTGAGGAGTTCACCCCCCCCCCACTTTAACAGTTGTTGTTTTTTGTGTTGCTATAGTTCCACTTACCCTCCTCGCCAGACCAGCTGGTTAAGTTGCCAACTTCTCAGTAACAGTAGCACTCATAAATATTCATATATAAATTATATATACATGAATCTAATGGTATTCTATAAAATTATATTAGGACCTTGAATAAGTTCTTGCTAATTTTTCATGAAAAGTAATGTTTTATTCTCAAAAATTAGTAAGAAACATGTCATTTAAAATATTGTCTATTTCTAGCCACTACTTTTTCCCATCTTTCTAGCAACATTTGAATTCCATGTCAGCAAAACGACATGTCTTTTGAGGCTAACCACAAGTCATCTCATTTTTTGGCATCTTCATAAGAATGAAAGTGCTGCTCATACAGGCTATGGATTACCAGCACAAGTGATAATCAGGCGGGGCAATGTCTAGTGAATACAGCGTGTTGAGTAGGACTTCTCATTTAAGAGTTTTCACCCATTTTACAACATGTGTCCTTGCATTGTCATGTTTCAAAATCACTTTGTTGTGTCTCTGCTCGTATAATAGCCATTTTTTCTTCAATGCTCGGCTCAAATGCATCAATAGCGATCTCCCCTGATGGTTTCAGTTGGTTTGAGCAACCCATAATAAGCTACACCCAGCTTATCCCACCAAAAGTAGAAGCTTCAAACCATGGATATTCAGTTTTGCCACTGATGTTGATGCATGGCCGAGCTTATCCCACAATCTTCTATGCTTAGGGTTATCATAGTGTATCTACTTTTCATCACCAGTCACAATACGATGCAAAAAATCCTTTCACGTGACAAGATGCTGTTCGACGTCTCTCAGCTTCAACTCATATGGCAACTTTGCTTTTGAATCATTCCTAATGCTTTCAAATGTTTTAAAACTTGTATGATCAACTACTAATAATTCTGCAAGTTCAGTTTGCATCTGACATGAAGTAATGCGTCCAATTCTTTGTCTTCAAATTTTTTCAATGCACCGGAGTATTCTTTATCTTTAACATCAAAATCATTATTTTGGAAGCATCAAAACCAATCGCTGCATATTGTTTCTTACAGAGCATGGTCACTGTAAGTCTCAACAAGAATTCTGTGTGCTTCAGCTGCAGATTTCTTTAGATTAAAGTAGTGCAGTAAAATTCCCCGCAAATACACTTTCTTTAGCATGAAATCCAACATGTTTAACACTATGAAAAACAAAGTTGTTTACACTTTGGTGAAATGACATACACTGAATTTCAAGCTTGCTTACAGCACTTCCATCTGAAATTACATGCACACAGTTCTGGGAACACCGTCTGTTGTGAAACAGCAAGAACTTATTCAAGGTCCTAATATATACATGAATTTAATGGTAATCCATAAAATTATATATACATGAATCTAATGAGATTCTATAAGAATATTATTTCTTTTACAGATGTTTCAGCATTGGGAGAAATTAAATTGCCATTGCACTTGCATAAAAATCATTCAAGAATGGATTTGGACGGATCAACAATTTAAAGCCAGCCCAATGTCAGAAAAGATGGAAAAATATATTCAAGGAAAAATTTTTCATTGTGAAATTTGTGGATCATCATTTTCCAAAGGTTCAATATTGAAAACGCACATGCGTACACATACTGGGGAAAAGCCATATTCTTGCGAAATATGTGGCTCTGCCTTTTCACAGAAATCTCATTTGAAGAAACACATGCGTATACACACTGGAGAGAAACCCTATGCTTGTGGAATTTGTGGATCTGCCTTTTCTGACAGTTCAACTCGAAAAAATCACATGAGAACGCACACTGGAGAGAAACCATATTCTTGTGAAATTTGTAAATCTACTTTTTCAGATAATTCAACCTTGAAAGGTCATATTCAAATACACACACAAGAGAAACCTTATTATTGTGAAATGTGTGGTTCTGCATTTTCAAGGAATTCATATTTGAAAAAACACTTACAAAGACATATTGGTGATAAACCATATTCTTGCCAAATGTGTGAATCTACCTATTCTAACAGTACTGCATTAAAAAGACATATACGGACCCACACAGGAGAGAAACCATATTCTTGCGAAGTATGTGGGTCACCATTTTCAGAAACTGCATCTTTGAAGCAACATATGAGAATACACACAGGAGAGAAACCATATTCTTGTGAAGTGTGTGGGTCTGCATTTTCAAGAGGTCCAAATTTAAAAAGACATATGAGAACACATACTGGAGAAAAACCATATTCTTGCAAAGTATGTGGATGTGCATTTTCACAGAATTCACATTTGAAAACACATGCAAGGATACACGAGTGAAAATGACTATGATTGTGAAATGAGCAGATCTGAATTTTCATGTATGGGAATATTTGATCAGACACATGCTGAACAGAAACCATTTCCTAGCTAATGAAATGACATTGATAGGATATTACATAGAGGTAGCAAGAATGTTTTTTTTGTTTTTTTTTTTTATTTGGTAGACTTACCCCAATGTATCTGCAACATTACATGGTAATGTTGCAAAGACATTGCCTTGTAACATGCCAGGTGCTCCACAGAAACTGGATAATAAATTCCACGAAGATATTAGAATGCATGTCCTTCACCTAATTTTTTTTAAATTAAAGGCAGACACAAGGGTTTACTGGGTGTGAAAGAATTAGAAAACAAACATTACTAATGAGTAAGAACAACAGAAGATAATGATTGACATTGCATCTAAATTTTTGAAGATCTAACTGGAAAGTATGGAGGTGGAAGAAAATTGCACAAGTGAGAAGCTGTTGTCATTGAGTTTTCAGCTACATCTCGCCATTTCAACTGTAAATAGATGAGACCCTGTTGCCAGTCTAGTACTGCGCTTAAATTCATAATGACAAGGTATCATAGAGGAAAGTTCATTAGAACAATTACCATGAATGTATTTATAGAAAAGGCACAGGGAAGCTACATTACGCCAGTGGGGAAAGTGAGTGAAGCTGAGATATGCCAATAGAAGAAACCATTAGCATAGAACTTACAATTACATTTAACCCTTCCTACTATAAAATGATGAGACCTTGCCGCCAATCTAATACTGCACTTAAATTCATAAAGTCTAGGTACCAGAGAGGAAAGTTCATTAGAACAATTACCATGAAAGTTTTTATAGAAAAGGCAGAGGGAAGCAACTTTACAACAGTGAAAGTGAAGCTGAGTCACTAATTCAAGATAAATAATATTGCTGATTTTTTCTTTTAATTTTATCAAGAATCTCTAAATATATAGCAGGAGCACCAGACCATATGTGGCAGCAATGTTCTAGACTTACAGATATTTAAAATAGATTCTAGAAAGAAAAACTGTCTAGCAGATAGAGATTCTTAATTTAAAACATATAAAAAGAAATTTTATACCTTCTATACATATTTTCAAGTAAAGCAAATGTATTCTGTTGTTATTTTGACCTGTGTGGAATTTTTCAGCCACAGCATTTTGCAATATTATCATAATGTGGTGACGAGCAGTCTGTCTAGGATTAGAAAAATAATCTATTGTAATATTACACTAATGTCGCTACACCATCACATCTCCTCCAATCAAAATACAATGTTTACACTATATTCTGACTGTTGTCCTCATCTTTGTTGTTGCCATCACTACATTTTAGCCATTGTACCCTCCAGCCTTCATCGAGTGCATATCGATTAGGGTAACCTACGTGGAAAATACTGCATGCTTACAAACTGCAAAAATGTTCATTTGAACTCTACATTTTACAGATTAAAAAATTAAATAAAAAGCCAACTGCAGTTAGAAACCATTTTCTTGTATAAAGAGAGTGAAGAAAAGTTCTTGGTCTGATCGAGTAGTTTGTTCAGATTTTGACTAGTAGGTTGTGATGAGAACTTTTCAGCACCCTGATCTTAGCTACATATTTTTTTTATCCAATTCAGACTTACTTAAAGGACACACTATTTTGTAAAGTAGCATAAGGTGATTCATCTGTAGGACAGATATCAGGATATATATTGTAAATATTGGGTCAGCAAAAAGTTTGTAGTATTTTCAAAAACAATATTTAGATATTCATACATTCAACCACGTGTCCATCCTGGTTATGATGATAAACTACATCTGGTAGCAAGGCACATCAAATCAAGAGGTTTTGATGAGTGTGTAACGACTTCTTAATTGCTGTTTTTCCCAGGTCCACCCTGACCTGGAGTGATAGCACCTGTTAGGGTCCCAGCTATGGGCAAAGAGTTAACCCCCAAACTGAGTTCAAAAAACTATAAAAGTGTAAAAATAGGTTTTTATAGTAAAAATACTTGCAATACTTTTTTGAAAAAAAAAATATTACCAGCAATACATTTGACTCTCAACAAAAACCCTCTTTACAAAAATATGACAGTGAAACCTGATCTATAAACTGATTTCTTACAAAGAATACATATTCTATTCATAAGATCCTAAAAATCTTGTCAGTATTAAATAACCCGTTGAGGTTGAAATGTCGTAAAACAAAATAAACCAAATCAAACATGTGTCATTTTGTTCCATTACCTTTCACAACTTCAAGACAACTTCACCATTCCAGCTTCCAAGAATTTGGCATCTTTCTGGGTAATGAACTGGTCTAAATGGTTTCTACGGGCTTCCAGAAAATTGAAATTCTTCCCTTAAGATAATTATGTAGTGATCAAAATGTGTGGTAATGCAAATTTGCAAGGTCAGGTGAGTATGGTAGATGTACTTGGATGTCCTAGCCAAGCAGTACCAATTTCTGCTGGGTCTGCAAAGAGAAGTATGGCACCATTGGTCCTGTCCTGATGGAAGATGTTCAATTGAGAAAAGTATTTGTCTGAATTCAATACCTGCCTGATTTTGTAAAAGATTCTATTACAGAAAGGTACCTGAACTGATTATTCATTTCCTTTTCTGCAGGGTACCTGAACTGATTATTCATTTCCTTTTCTGCAGGGTACCTGAACTGATTATTCATTTCCTTTTCTGCAGGTTACCTGAACTGATTATTCATTTCCTTTTCAGCAGGGTACCTGAATTGATTGTTCATTTCCTTTTCTGCAGGATCTTTGTTACTTCACATTGTTGCAAATAATCCATTTATCATGTGATCCTCCTTTCAAAAAATGAATTTTTTTTTTTTGTTGCATTCAAATGCAACAACAAAAAAAAATAATTGAATAAGTTCTTGCTGATTTTTCATGAAAAGTAATGTTTTATTTACAAAAATTAGTAAGAAACATGTCACTTAAAGTATTGTCCATTTCTAGCCACTACTTTTCCCCATCTTTAAAAATCTTTTGTCAGTATTAACGTTTGACTCTCCACAAAAACGCTCAAAAGTAAAAGTGTTGACTATTGACAAAAACACTTTTTACATCAAGGAACCTGATTTACAAACTGATGTTATTTGCATTGGTGTTATTTACATTGTTCAGGCTGTTGTCTTCGTCTTTATTGCAGAGAATTGCAGATGAAGATATGGGACGTTAAATTTTCTGTTTGTTAATTCATAAGGCATTTAAACATTGTAGCAATTCATGTATCCAAGTGTTTTCAAATGCCTTACAAGAATACAGACAATAATAATAATATTGTAACACCTATGCTGCCCTCACTGGATCAATGTACTCTATAAGACTGACCATTGGTCCTGTCCTGATTCAATATTACAGGTTCAATCAAAGTCTCTGGTTCACAATGTTGATTCAATTCTACTTTCCAGCCATATTGTGATTTTTGATCCTGGAGAGCGATTAACAAATCATAGATCACAGACGATTCAGCTGGTCTACCTGTAAGTTCGTCGGGGTGAGAATCGGGCCAAGCAGAAAAAAAAAAATCAAATATGAACAAGTCGATTCGAGTCCAGAGAAAAAAATTATGTAGATGTATATAAGGAAGAAATTGGTACGAACAAAATAATGCTTCCTTTACAAGAAAGTAGTGTATAAGCAAAAAAAAAACAACAAATATTGCAAATAATTCTAAAAGGAGAGAAGTGGCTTTCGGGTTCACCATTTTTGTTCTTAGTAGTGGCCATAATTAATTCACTCAGCAAGTATTAACCTTATCACAGCAGCAAGTGGACACTTTCACTCTCACTGCCTATCTCTCTCTTCTCGACTGCTATTTTGACTCGACTCTCGACCGACTGTCTCTCTTATTACAGCAGCATCAAGTGGACATGTTGAGTGGTGGCAGTGAAGGTGGTGGGGGTAGTGGTAATAGTCCTTTGCGTGATAGCCAGTCCGCAACTCTGTTGTTATGGTGACAAGGTCATGGCAGCAGTAGCAGCAGTGCCCTGCGTGACAACTGGCAGCTGCAACTGTTTGACAACTCACTTCACCCAGTTCAAAACTTCAACTGACCTGTTTTCTTCGCACAAACACTTAAATAAACACAGTGTTAGCAACAAAAACTTAGATTACAACCTGATTACTGACCTCTGTTGTAAATATGGTTCGTATTATTTGATTTTCATTAACAGTTTTTCAAAGTTTTTACCAGAAATACCAGACTATTGACAAAAACACTTTTTACATCAAGGAACCTGATCTACAAACTGATTTCTTACAAAGAATACATATTCTATTCATACAAACCTAATCCTAAAAATCTTGTCGGTATTAAATAACTAATTATGGTTGATATGCCATAAAACCCTGATCCTAACACTCTTTTTGCAAACAGATCACCCTTCATTATTGACTATTTTTGGTTCCAAACCATGGTATTCCAACACATACTACCAATAGCTTGCAACGTTAGGGAAAAATTATGTAGATGTATATAAGGAAGAAATAGTCCTTTGCATGATGGTAATTGCTTTTGTTACCAGGTCCACCCTGACCAATGGGGTGGTAGCATCTGTTGAAGTATTTATCATCAAAGAAATTGGGACATGCAGATGGTTTGTCCAGATTAATCTCGAAATTTATGGAACCTTTTGAGGAGATGGTGATTGCTGCTTTAATTTATGAAAATAAGATAAAAATGTTTTTTTGTAGCAAGTGACTTTGGAGGAAATTAAAATCCAATCCAAAAATGATGTCTACATTTTGTGAAGGATGAATGATGTAAAAGTGAGACAAAAAGAAAGAAAAAAATAAACCTGGTGTCACTAAAAAAATAATGTCTTTTTCCATCTGTGACCAAAGTACTGATGTATGCTTAAAAAGTATTAAATCGTTCTTCCTGTCAAAAAAATTTTAAAGCAGTTTTATGCTGTATATTCTTAAAAGTCAAGAATGATAATCCCAGAATATTCACATCCTGGGTATGATGAGAAACTACATCTGCCAGCAAGGTCCCTCTGATCAAAAGGTCTTAATTGCTTTTGTTATCAGGTCCACACTGATCTTGGGGTGGTAGCATTTGTTAGGATCCCAGCTATGGGCAAATAGTTAACCCCCAAACTGGGGTCAAAAGACTATGAAAGTATAACAATAGATTTTGATAGTAAAAATGCCAGCAATACATTTTTGGAGAAAACAAAATTACCAGTAATACATTTGACTCTCGACAAAAACACTCTTTACAAAAATTCATCAATGAAACCTGATCTACAAACTGATTACTTACAAAGAATACATATTCTATTCATACAAATCTAATCTTAAAAAAAGTCTTGCCAGCATTAAATAACCCATTGAGGTTGATATGCCATAATGCTCTGGCGTAATACTGATAAACCTTGGTCTAGGTTGCATATTGATTACATGAGACCTTTGAAAGGTTTGTATTGGTTCTCATCAACAATTTTTCAAAATACTGAAATGTAGAAGACCTACTTTCACTGTAATTGTAAATTTTATTGAACTGTTTTTGAGAATCGGAGTTCCAGATACTGTAGTGTCTGATAATGGCAAGAAATTTACTTCATGTGACTTTCAAAAGTTTTGCCAATACTATACAGTTGAACATATAACAAGCCTCTATACTACCCAAAATTCATTGGTCAAGCTGGATATTTTGTTGATATATTCAAAAGGTTGTTAAAGAAATTAAATTGGGAGGAGACAGAAGAAGTAATGCTCCTATCGTTTTTAAAAATTCATAGGCTGACCTTCATACTGCGTTGAGGATGTCACTAATGGAACTAATGTTTGCCAGGAAAACTAAATCAGTGTTTGACAAATTACTAACTGGAAGAAAAATAAAAAGTTTGCATAGTACAAAATTAACTATAAAATCTTTCAAAACTGAAGATAGATTTTCTTCAGGATTTACAAGTTAGGAAAAGAAAGTTGGGAAGATGGGGAAATAGTAAATTTCATTTTGCTACACGGTTGGAATTGGCAATATAAAAGTTATTTAAACCAATTAAAAACAAGATATGCTAAGGAAATAAAAACCCAACAAAGAGATTTACATATGAAATTGCCAACTCCAATTATAACTACTCGAACACATTGTTTGTAAAAGCAAAAAAAAAAGGAAGTTTTGGAAGTGAACTTCAAAAGAGGTAAACGTATATTCAAAAGAGAATATGTCTCTTAAAAATGTAGGTGTGTAGAAAGATGACTGATCTTCGCTACATTAAATTGTTAAACATAGACTCTTCTATTCACTATGTGAGGAACATCAGCTCATAAGACCAGAAGTTGCAAAGTGGGTCAGATGCATTGCCACACTAATTATGGCATTCGCTATTATTGTATTATTAATTCATGTGATTAACAGTTTCTTCACTAATCCTTTGTTCCAGTGTTTTCTTTGGAATATTATTAACCAGAACTATGAGCATTTTAACAATTTTACAAAGAAATAAATGTGAAAATAATTTTTTTTTATTAAAAACTTTAAAGACAATTACAAAGTTATCAAAATATATAAACCATCTACAATGTAATTATTATTTACTATTTTATAACTATGAAAACAAGGTTTTTATTTATACTTTTTGTTATGGGACCTTAACCCATAATAACATAATGGACTATTCCATACGTAATAAATACTGTGCCTCAAGAGGAAGCAGGGAGTTCAGCCTGAAGTCGGGCAACCGGCTCACCGGCTGATCGGTTGAACTCTCTGCCTTCGGGCGGGGAGGAACCCGAACGAGACTACGCCGAAGGGCAGAGTCTCTTTCGGGGAGCTAAACCGACCCTGAACCCGTTTATACGGGTTCAAAGGGCATATTTTTGGCCGAGCACATGGGCTCGGAGATCCCACGTTAAACCGGCCTTGTGCCACATGATACCCTCGTGTGTGTGGGGGGGGTGACTAAATACTGTTCAGTCTGAAGTCTGGAGTGAGGTCAGGAGTCTGTCAGTCAGTCAGAGCGAGCGAGTCAGTCGAGTCAGAGGCAGTCTGAAACAGAGTCGCGTTCAGACAATTACTACAAGACATTGGAATAGTGATACTGGTCGAGACTACATTGTTCTCCCTACTAAACCTGATTGTTCGTACTAACACTTTCTACTTCTCTGTCTTGTTTGTAATATATCTGTGTTATTCCATATCCGTGTTCGAGTTCTTCTTTATTGGTTCTACCTTGGACCATCATCGTGGTACAAGGACCTGGACCATAACACTTTTATAAAAATATCAATGGTTCATATTTTTAAGGCTCATATTTTTGGAATATTGTAAATATAAAATTATACTTGTAAATAAACAATCTAATAAATAGTGTTTAATATTTTTGTTGTAAATTCTCAAAGTAAAAAGAAAATTTCAATCATCGCTTTTTAAAACAACAAATTGCCGAGGGAGTTGGAAGTAGTTAAAATGATAGTGGTGTTGAGAAAAGGGCCATCCTTTTGACATTGCAGGTATGAAGGTTAATGATTGATAAGTTTTTGGGAAGGAAAGTTTCAGCAAGCAAAACTACCGAGAAAGGTTAACAATCTCTTATTTATCTTTGCTTTCATCTATTTTTCAATAAACCTTCATTATCAACAGAGTTTGCTGGTTGTTCTTTCTGTGGAATTGGTCTTCACCAGTAACAAATTAGTGGGTGGGGGTCTGATTGGGGGCCCCAGGCAGTGCTTTGTGACCCTCACTATGTTATGAACATTTACCTATTTCTACCTACATTTATATATATTTGTGACACCCACCGGTGGTCGCGGTCGCAATCCAGCGTCAATATATGACGTCCACTGGTCGCGACGTCAATATATGACGCTGCGCTGTCGGCCCGTGGTCAACTCCCAGTTGCAGCGCGAAGCTGTAAGGCATCTTCCACCAGCGTTTGGGGTTGACTCGTTGTCGCTGCCACCAGCCTGTGTCCCGGTCGATCTGGTCATTTCCGGTTCGATACCAGCTTTGTCGTTCTCAGCTCCCCTACAAGGTCTAGTTACCGAAGTAACTACTTTGATCTTAAGTCTAACCTACCCACGTTGTGACTTTGATCTTAGGTAGACAAAATCAATCAGGCGTCGAGCCGAATCCGGGGTAAAGGTGATACCGCACAAGCGTAAGTAAAAGAAAAATAATAAAACAAACTCACGAGGTTCAAATATGTTGAGAAATAACAATTAACTTTATCTATCTGTTGAATACAGGAGTGTGTTTCTCTCCCGGCCGTTTCTATGGATTCGTGACACTTTTTTGCGTTTTTTAAGCGAGTTATGGTATCTTAAATCGTTCGTCAATAAAAACTTGCTTTTGGTAGGAAGACTAAGTCAAAAGACGTGGATATCTCAGTCAGCTCCCGCGAGGCGCTATTCTCCGAGCTTAAAAAGCTCTCTGTCAATCTGTGTCTGCGTCTCCGATCTCAAACCCAACTCTCCGAACGCCCGGGGACGTTCGTTTTGATGTAATTCTTGGGTCTTTTTTCTCTTCCAAATCCATGAATTTTGCTCATGCTAAGTCTCAAAAAAAAAAAAACATTATATAAAATACACTATCTTTTATCCATAAAGATGAATGTCTTAAATTATTCAACTTTTTAACAAGAAAAATCTCAGGTTGACATTAAAAATTTCCCGCAAAACATTGTTGATTTCTTTAAGATGGAATAGTTTATTATGAAATGTTTCTAATTTTCCCATCTATTTAGATATACTTTATTTCCAATTTTTCTCGTTGATTTGTTCACATATATTGCATATCATCCATTATTGTGAGTACTACATTATGAAAATTGAGATGTAGTAAAATGGGGGTCCACGTATCATAGATTTGGTAGGGGCCCAGGAGATCCTTGCACCTGACCTCACAACACTTATCACTGGGCAAAAGTCACTGTCAATTTTAGTTTCTTGCCAGCACACCAATGTTTACATCAGGGGTGGCCAACCTTTTGATTCCATGCGCCAATATTTTGTACGATTAATTTAAATGCGCCACACAAACATTCACTTCCTTTCAGTACGTGTTGTAATATAGACATATTTTAAAGTTATAATAAAATCTATTTATTTGAAAAATATATGCTTATTACCAGGGGATTATTCAAGAGTTTGGAAAGGAGGGCCATCAATTAATGCTTTGATTTTTTTTGTCTCTTCAGATTTTGCAGGGGCGGGGAGCTATGGCAGTGTTTATAATGTTTACATAGGCAAAATAAACATAAAAATGTCTTTTGATTCTGCTTTGTTTTTGCCAAACCAGCAATATTAGGAGTTAAATTCGTAACTGAAAGCAACAAACAATTCTTCAAGTTGTAATCGGACAGTCGCGACCTTTTCATCAAAAGGACGCAATTCGCCACTTGTAAGCATCCAATGCGCCACTTATGGCGCATGCGCCACAGATTGGCCATCCTTGGTCGACATGGTAAAATTTTGATCCGTCGTCATAGGGAGGATAAAAAAACTACGATATGTGAGGCAGTAATTATAGCAAAATATGTGATGATATATATATATATATATATATATATTTATATCAACATTATCGCCACAGTCATGATCATAGTCATTGTAATGTCCATGATCCTTTCATTAGCTGCATAGTATGTGTTTCACCAGGACTACATTACGGTTTTGAATTCAGAGTTGTCCTTCCCTTAGATTAGTTGCCACCCATAGCTATAGGTATGTATATCTGGCCACTCGTATTCGAGGATACCCATCTACCCATGTCCACTAGGCTGGCTAGCCAATCCCTATTGCAGACGCTTGCTCAGGTGCATTTGTGTTTATTCAATACCCACAGAGCCCACCTGTGGTTTATACTGCAACTATGCTGAGCGGGCCTTATTTAAAGTTTCTGGGAAAGAGCGCGTTATCTAGTGTGATCAACAATTTGAACAAGGCCAGCACACTCAAGCCCTCAGGTACGATAACTTGTGACTTCATTCTAGCACAGTTATCAATAGCTTCCAAGGGTTCCGTCTACCCAATTTCACCCACAAGGCTTGGGTCAAACTGTGGCATTTTCAAAAAGGTGCCACATGCTGGGATCAACCCCTCCAGTCCGACAACATCTGAATGTTTCCTGCCTGACAAACCGACCATGGTGAGATTCAAACCCAGGTCTCATGGTCAGTATGCAAATGTTCTAACCACTCTTTGCCCATTCTTTAAAGCATATACCAAATTATTGATCTACAAAGTTTCAGCTTTTAAATATGTGTAGTTATTAAGCTATTGAAAATTATGTGCTCTTCAAATAACAAACATTACAACTGTGTAGAACATTTTTTTCTGTTAAAATAAAATAAGACATATCTCGGCTGATTTGCAGGCAAATAAACTAACATACTCAAGAGCGAGAGCCGGATGTGAACGGGACAAGGCCCCGTCACAAAATGACCATTATCGTTGTTTACGCATAGGCCCGACGCACGAGTTCCGGTCGAAAAATAAAATAATATTTTAAAGTGTTTCTATTTTTCAACCAATAAAGATGCTTCCCTCCTAATTATACTTGCGTCGTTTTTTCGAGCCTGTTAAGCTATAAAAAAACGCCATAAAAGGGGTCACACAAGGAAGTACTAGCAGTCAACAGGAGGCCAGGGAAGAGACCTGTCACGGTCAGTCAGCAGGAGGAGCGCCACGCCAATCAGTGAGAACTACTATGAGAGATCAACCCAGATCGGTAGCCGGCTTATGAACTATACC
Source organism: Acanthosepion pharaonis (assembly GCA_903632075.3). Classification (NCBI taxonomy): domain Eukaryota; kingdom Metazoa; phylum Mollusca; class Cephalopoda; order Sepiida; family Sepiidae; genus Acanthosepion; species Acanthosepion pharaonis. Next base: position 682,520 of record CAHIKZ030005464.1, on the reverse strand, counting down.
ACAAGGTAGCTGTCCCAAAACCACACGTTCCTATTGAAATAAATCACGTACATCTATTTCTGCTGTTGTCGTATTTCTTTCTTGCAACCATACGCTTGTCTATAACATATTCCTCATGCTTTTATGCCTACTATGACATCCGGGTAGAAATAAAAGGATAGAGCGTGTTATCTAGCGTGATCAACAATTTGAACAAGGCCAGCACACTCAAGCCCTCAACCACGATGACTTGTGACTCCGTGCTAGCACAGCTATCGACGGACTCCAAGGGTTTCGTCTACCCAATTTCACTCACAAAGCATAGGTCAACCTGCTTGCTGGCACTTTCCAAAGGTGCTGTACAGTATGTGAACATTCTAACCACTCGGCCACATGCCCAAGGGTATTAGTACATAAGGGAATATAATGGATTCGACTGGAATTCAAATTCGGCTCTCCAGTTCTTCAATCCAAGCCACTATCCATTACTCCACCATGTCTCCTTCTAGTATTTAACCTAATTTCTCAGTATTTGGATTTTTCCCTTTTTAAATGCTAAAAAAGTTGTTAACTTTTTCTTTTCTTCTTTTCATTTATTGAAGCTCTACTCAAACAAGGGGTTGATTCTGACAACGCAAAAGGTATATTTTTCTTTATTTTCACTGGCCTTAGGATGTTGGCCAGCAGTGTATGAACAAAAGTTCTCAAAATGAAGTTGAGAAAAACAATGCTTTATTTTCACGAGCTTAATGATATTAAAGATCATACATTTTCTTTTAGAATCTAATCTAATCTACCGTCTTGGTCCCTGTTACGAGGAAAAGTCACAGACAATACTTGATGGTTTATCTGCAAGTATAACATTTCAAAGATACCAGTCTCTGAATATTTCAGTCCAGTTCCCACAAACAAATATTTATATATCTGGAAAAAAAAATCAAGCTATTTGTGTTGGTTAAAAATAAGAATTGTTTGAAAATACAATTGCATACATTTTCTTCTTTTTTTGTTTTGTAATCATTTCTCCCCAAGCAAAGCTATAAAGCTAATAAGACACAATGAGTTACTGAGTGTGAGAGAATATAAGAAAAAATACATTAATGAGAAGAAAAAAATGAATGAACAGGAATTAAGAAGACAGAATATAATGATTGAGATTGCATTTAAATTTTTGAAGATCAAAGTTGATTGAAAAGCAAGAAGCCAGAAGAGAGTTCCACAAACGAAATGTATTAGAAAAGAAACTGTTAGCATAGGAACTGACAGTTACGTCCATTTTAACTGTAAAATGATGAGACCTTGCCAGCAATCTAGTACTGTGCTAAAATCCATAAAAATCTAGAAGAAAGTTCTTCAGAACAATTAGCAAGAAATTATTTATTAAAATAAAGGCACCGGGAAGTAATGTTTAGTGGGAAAGTGATTGAAGCTGAGATGCCAGGTCGGGACTAATAATATTGCAGATTCTTCTTTGTATTTCATCAAGAGTCTCTAAATAGCAGAAGCACCAGACCAGATGTGGTAGTAATATTCAATGCATAGGTGAATGGTAGACTTATATCTAAGATAGATACTGAAGAGAAAATATTGTCAAGCATGACACAGTGAACCAATATTCTTAGCAGCAGACCCAGCAATTGGTTCAAGATAATCTTCCCACTTCATATCAGTGGAAAACGTTAGTGTGAGAAGGTGCAATGAGTCACTTTCCTGGAGGTTAGCATCAGCCATGCTGATGGAAGGCAAAAACACTTCTCTCAGATGATTAAAAGAGAGCAGTTTCATTTTTGAGGCATTAAAATTATCAAGCCATTCCTTGCCCCAGTTAACAACAGATTGCAGGTTATTTTTTAGATCAGCTGCCAATTTGACCTTAATGATTCATTATCTATGCTGATGATACAACTATTCAGTCCTGTCTTAATAGTAATTTTGATTGATTCAATCAAAATTACTATTAAGACAGGACTGAATAGTTGTATCATCAGCATAGATATGAAGTTGAGAACTGATGCCATTAGGAAGGTTGTTGATGAAAATTAGGAACAGTGTAGGTTCAAGAATAGTAATAACGTTTCTCTCAATAGTGTACTAAAATGAGGATTTTAAAGGTTGAACATACAGAAAAGGAATAATATATAGCTCAAGAAAACATACTGTTTTATATTAAAAATGTACAACACCCCAAATACATATGGTATATAGAGATATCAATCATGATAATTTCACATGTAAATTCTGTAACAAATTAGTCACATTCATCTTGTGATATTATTTTATCTTGATGATGTCTTTGCATATGCTGATTCAAATTTGATCTAGTTCTAAATGCAGAATCACAAGTCTCACAAGAATATGATTTTTCTCCAGTATGAGTTCGCATATGTACAACTAAATTTGATGTTTGTGAAAAAGAGGAACCACACACTTCACAAGAATAAGGTTTCTCTCCAGTGTGTGTTCGTGTATGCTGCACCAATTGTGACTTCCACGAAAAAGAAAACTCACACAAATCACAAGTGTATGGTTTCTCTCCAGTGTGTGTCCGTATATGTATCACTAAACTTGATTTTTGTGAAAAGGAAGATCCGCATACATCACACGAATATGGTTTCTCACCAGTGTGCGTTCGCATATGTATGACCAAACTTGACTTTTGGGAGAACGAAGATTCACACACGTTGCAAGGATATGGTTTTTCTCCAGTGTGTATTCGAATGTGCCGCACCAAATGTGATTTTGCTGAAAAGGAAGATCTACACACTTCACAAGAATATGGTTTCTCTCCAGCGTGCGTTCGTTTATGTTTCACTAAAGATGATTTCTCGGAAAATGAAGACCCACACACATCACAAAAGTAAGGTTCCTCACCAAGGTGTGTTTGTTCATGTTTTTTCAAAAGTGAACTGTTTGAAAATGCCAATCCACACACATTACAAAAAGATGAATTCTCTCCAATGTGCTTTTTCACATGCCTTTTTAATGTTGAACTCATGAAAAAAGTAGACCCACAAATTTCACACAGATAACATTTTTCTTTAGGAAAATCTGCCATGTTTTCTGCTTTGAGTTTGCTATAAAAATTTCATCCAATCACATTCCAAATGTTTAAAAGTGATTTTAAGGAGTACTAAATATATATTTTCTGTTTATACGGGAACATCTGGAAAAACAACAATAAAAAAGAAGCTTTAGTGTTTAGGAAATTCAAAATATAAATGGAGTTTGTACTAATTCAACCTGAACTTCAATTAACTCATTTTAAATATATATATATATATATATATATATATATATAGGAGGTGCTGAAAAAAGTTCTTGACTTCACCTGCTTCCCAAACAACAGATTATTTTGGGGAGGGTTCTTTGGACAGATCAGCATCCCTTATATATATATATATATATATATATATATATATATATATATATATATAACTAGACTCGTTTCGAAAAACCCTCGAATTTTTGATTTGCTAATCAAATCAATCTCGATGGGAAAAAAGGTTTTAAAAAAAGAAAGAGCTACAAACATGAACTTCTGTCGACAAAAAATCGCACAGATACAGGTCAAAGAAAAAACCCCGACACGAGTAAACAACTAACTAACAAATGAGCTCAATACAACCGTAGAGCAGACCTAGATACACCTAGTGAGCCAGACAAACCTACCTAGGTGTCACCTAAACGGATCGTCAGGGAAAGTCAAGCTAACGAGGCAAAGAGAAACACATATTTATAGGTGATAGCTAAAATCATACCACGTGACCAAAAACCACAAACTTAATTGGGTGGGGAGTAAAATATTTATCCAACGAAAATGGGGAGGGAAAAAACCCCCAAAAAACACACGAACATTAAGGTGGAATGTCAATATATATATATATATATATATATATATATATATATATATATATATGTGTGTGTGTGTGTGTGTGTGTGTGTGTGTGTGTGAAAAGTGTATATAAATATAAATAAATATATATATGTATATTTATTTATATATTATATGCGCGGTACTTATTAGAAAACGCTCAATATCAGAGATAGAGATAACATATTTGGTTGGATAGATGTGAGTTTGTGACCCTGGGTTTCACGCTTTAGCGATCGTCAGACAAACATAAACCCAAATTTTTAAAACATTAATCAGTTTGTCTGACGATCGCTAAAGCGTGAAACCCAGGCTCAAAACTCACATCTATCCAACAAATATATATATATATATATATATATATATATATATATATATTCGCCTTTCGTTAGGGTAAATGCAAAAAGTTTCTCAGTGGGTGGCCTGTACAAAATTCAACCTTAAATAGCTGTTATAAAATTTGTATAATGCTCATAGTTGCTGGTTTGTAAGGCTAAGAAAAAACACTGGGAACAAAGGTTTCCGTGAAGAAGGGTTTAATCACACGAGAACATGGATTGGGAATACAGTAGTCCAATGCACCAAGTGTACAATCGAAAAAAAAAACATGCATGCCTTTGTGACCCACTTTTGCTCCTGTTCCATGAGCAGATGTTCTACTCATAGCAGACAGATGATTCCATATTTCAATATTAAGTGTAGAGAAGGTTAGTCAATCTTTCTACAGCAACAAGGGATGACATTATTAAAATCATTTAGTCAGATTTGTATCCTCATTTTTGCTGTTAGGATCAAAACATTTCGTTCAACTGTAACTAACAATAACTCCCTATCCTAGAAATTCAGACAAAAAAATAATGATAACTCCCCATCCCAGAAATTCATTCAGAAAAAAAACTGATCTTTATTAATGTTATCTTGACGAGAGAAGATTTTGTTGTTTGTTCTTCACGTGTGAATTCGAATCTTCGTCGCCACTTGTTATGGTCCAGGTCCTTGTACCACGGTGATGGTCCAAGGTAGAACCAAATAAAGAAGAAAGCGAACACGGATATGGAATAACACAGATATATTACAAACAGGAATATATACAGAGAAGTAGAAAGTGTTAGTACGAACAATCAGGTTTAGTAGAGAGAACAATGTAGTCTCGACCAGTATCACTATTCCAATGTCTTGTCTGAACGCGACTCTGTTTCGGACTGCCTCTGACTCTACTGACTGACTCCTGACGGACTTCTGACGGACCTCACTCCAGACTTCAGACTGAACGGTATTTAGTCACCCACCACCACCGCACGAGGGCATCAAGGCTGGTTTAACGTGGGATCTCCGAGCCCGTGGGCTCGGCCAAAAATATGCACTTTGAACCCGTATAAACGGGTTCAGGGTCGGTTTACCTCCCCGAAAGAGACTCCGCCCTTCGGCGTAGCCTCGTTCGGGTTCCTCCACGCCTGAAGGCAGAGAATTCAACCGATCAGCCGATCGCCCGACTTCGGGCTGAACTCCCTGCTTCCTCTTGAGGCACAGTATTTATTACGTATGGAATAGTCCATTATGTTATTATGGGTAAGGTACCATAACAATTAATATAAAAGTCTGTGAATGTTGCTTGTGTTTGCCAGAAGTCATGTATAGAGAGTGGGTGAAAGAAAGATATTTATTATCGTGTAGAAAGCGGGGGAAGAAAAGGAAATAGAGAAAAAAATGCTATGCTCTCTCTTTCCACCTCTCTCTCTCTCTTTCCACCTCTCTCTCTCTTTCCACCTCTCTCTCTCTTCTTCCACCTCTCTCTCTTTCCACCTTCCTGTGCGTGCTTATTTATATCTCAGCTTTCTTTTTACACAAACAATATTTTAAAGATTTTTATTTCAACTTTCTTCAAACAGACAATTTTTGTAATGTTGAAATCAACTTCAATAACTGCAAATAAAAGTATTTTTAAAATATCTCTACTTTTACAAACTCTTCATGAAACAAAATGTAAACAGTAACAAAACAAGGTTGACCCATGGTGTAGTAGAGATTTTCCAAGCGTAGCTTAGATGTGGCATAAGGCCGAAAGTATGGGGCATCCAGTGAGGATCGAACTCACTTTTCAGTAGTAACTGATCTAGCGAGCCAAGCTTGCTAACCATTACACCACGCCGAGGTGCCCATGACCCATGGTGTAGTATATCATAAAATTAGCCAACTTAACCTCGTCAAAAACACGATTTCATGAAGTTTTGATATATTTTTTCTGTAGGATATTAAGGTCATCTGGTTGGTTGGTTGGGTTTTATGGCATATCGACAATTGTGGGTCATTTAATGCCAAATTTAGTTATATATATATATATATATATATATATATATATATGTGTGTGTGCACTAATGTTAGACAAGTGGATTTTTTAGACGTTACCCTCTAGGAATGTCTCACTTTTTCGCTAAAAAAGTGGCACACCCTGATGAAAAAGGCCCCAAACTTAATAAAAACAACGTTTTATCAGGAAAAACTTTATGTTATTAATAAGAGTAGGGACCAGAGTATTTTTTAATTATTTTTTGAATTTTTTTCCCCTTTTTAACACGTTTTAATTTGTAGCTGAAAAATCACCTTTTTTTTAGGTCTAAGATCACCTGATATTTTGCAATAGCGTTTTTTCACTTAAAAGACACATGAACTTGGAAATTCTTGTAAAAATCAAATAATTGTCGCAATTTAGTGAAATTTTCAGAACTTATTTCGAAATGACTGAATTTATTGTATTTATTGTAAAAGTTTGTCTTTTAGAAAATCACAGTAAAACTATATTATTTTTACGCTAAATACCCACCTTACTTAAGTTTATGAAAACTTTAAAACTAGATTGGCTGTAATTAATTTTATTTTTTTATTAAATAAAGAAGACTTTGAGGAATATAAATCATAAATTTCGTGTAAAATTTTCATACGCGTGAACCCCAATTTTAGCTCCGAATTTACAATATAAAAAGACCTTGCTAACAGGTTATTCTAGCTTTTGTAACAATGTTTCCCCCTAGTGAAGAATCGTTAATTAATTTGAAACTTTTAAAACCATTTATTTTATCTTCAACATCATCACTTGATAAGACACCGAGGGTGTTGAAACAAAATGGCTATTTTTGTAGTGATTTTATAACATATTTATGTTATAATTTTTTTAATAAATAATAATTATATCTGCTCTACTTTGTATTGAGCACTCTTTTAAGAATAGTAATTGTTGGTTATTGGAATTCATTCCGTATATACCAATTATATACTTGTGTGTATATATATATATATATATATATATATATATATATATATATATATATATATATATATATATATATATATTTGTAAACGTATAAACGTATAGATGGCAACATTATTTCTTTTCAAAAAACGTATAGCTGGCAACATTATTTTTTTTTCAAAAACGTATAGCTGGCTACATTATTTTTGGACATAGTTTATCGCCATACCCAGGACGTGGATATATGATGGGCACCTCGGCGTGGTGTAATGGTTAGCAAGCTTGTCTCGCTAGATCAGTTACAACTGAAAAAGTGAGTTCGATCCTTACTAGATGCCCCATACTTTCGGAGTTGTGCCACATCTAATTCAGTTCGTAATAGAGAGAGAGAGAAAAAAAAACAACAAATTAGCATTCCTGGATGTACTAATATCTCAAACAGAGTCCTTTGGGTCCTACCACTGGATCTAACTAACGCCTTTATCCACTGTGCCATGTGTCCTCAAGGAAACAGGACCCAAAGAGTTTAAGTTCAAGACCCGGTTAAGGCAGTGGAGAACTTTCAGAGGAGGATTAACAGGAGATAACTGATAGGTACCTCCACTTTTTTCGCGGGAAAACAGCATAGGGTAATGAAAAAGGCCACAAACTTAACGAAAATAAAGTTTTATCGTCAAAATGTTTATGTTATTATTAAGATGAAAGACCAAAGTATTTTTTAATTATTTTTTGAAATTATTTAATCCTTTCTAACACGTTCGAAATTTTGGTTAAAGTCGTCTTTTGTGTACGTCATCGCGGGGACGTTAAAATAACATTGTTTTTTTTTTTGCGCTTTTTTTCCGTTGAAAACACATTGATTTGGAAATTCTTGTAAAAATAAAATAATTGCTCCATTTTAATGAAATTTTCAGGACTTATTTACAAATAAATACTTTTTTTTTTTTAGAAGATTTTGGTAAAAAATATATTTTTTTAAAATATGTTAACACGAACACTTACTTAATTTCATGAAATTTCGTACAAAACCTTTCTATTTCCTGAAATATTTCTTTTTTTTGGTTAAAAGTAGAATCTTTGGAGATTGTAAATCACCTACTTTTTTTTTCAAATTTGAGCTATCTAACTGAGAGTCTGCTCTGAATTGAAAAAATGAATCCAATAAAAAAGTATGACATTAGTTAATTAGAAAAGCTTTTTAGTTTTTTGAAATGAATAATGAATTTTACAAACTAATTTTTTCATTTTACAAGTTTTTTTCAAAAAATTTAATTATAATAATTTATAATAGTTTAAAATCGTGTAAAATTCTGTATTGAGCTATTTCCTGGCTGTGATATAGTAATTAAGTGGAAACAAAATTTACGAATCCAAAATTGCAAAGATTAATGAACGTAGTTGTGCTATTTTATTTTTAAAATAATTTTTTATTTTGTATTTTTTTAATTAATACGTTCCTTATTTCCATGTATGGTAGACTGAAATTGCCATTATTATAAAAAGGTCACTTTTCAAGGTTAACTCAGAAATTTTTCATATATATATATATATATGTGTGTGTGTGTGTGTGTGTGTGTGCGTGCATGTGTATATATTTTATATATATATATTTCTGATTGCCTTCTCTATGATTAGAATTTAGATTTTGTCTTTTCTTAGACTGGTTGTCACATAAGGTTAGAGAGCAGAGTCCGCCTTGCTATTTAACCCGTAGCTAGTGGAGAAAGATACGGGTCCATACCTTTTTCCAAGAGCATTTGGGTAAGGAAAGGTAAATGCAACAGACTAGCTTGGAATTTTTATTTGCTGATTCCATTTTCCAATCACATAACCATTATACCTGCAGTGCACATCAAAAATTGAAATAAATAATGAATCTTAAAATCTTGCTCATAGAGAAAGAACATAATATTTTTACACTGTAGAATTTACTTTGCCATACAATCAAACGAAGGGACCAACATCTGTGCAAGAAACATTTCCAATTTTAATAATCCACATATAATTGATTTTTTTTTCACACATTTTTGGCAGAAATGTCTCATTTTAAAACAGATGGGATGGTATGTTTAATCTGTGTTGTTTAATTTGGCTAAACCATCTGTGCTGTTTTTTAAAATCTGATTAAAACAGATGGGGTAGTTAGTATGTTTAATCTGAGCTGTTTAAATCTGATTAAAAAACAGATGGGGTGATATTATGGATTTGTGCTGTTTAAATCTGATTCAAAAGTAAACATATGGTATGGATTCCGATAATGGAACGTATTTAAATTGCTGCTTACAACTGATTATAGATAAAATATATATATATATATATATATAACAACAACTGGGATGGAATATCTACGGATTGGTATTTTAAATTTGATTACATTACAATTTTATTACAGCATGTGTGTTGTAATGTGAAGGGACGGGTATTTGTTTTACTGCTAAGGAATGTATTTATAATTTACTTATGGTTGCATCGATTTAGTGATAACGTAACTTCTCAAAGATATTCATCAAGTAACCTCCCCGAAAAACAAACAAAAAAAAACAAAAAACAAAAACAAATCCGATATTAAAAAAGTTAAAAGTTCCTTTCCATCCACGGAAAAACAACTGTCAATATAACAGTCAGATTATATTGAGAATAAAAAAAAAGTTTCCAACATTTAAATCAGAATGAAACGAATGAATTTCAATTAACAATACAGGTAAAAAAAAAAAAAAAGAAAAAAAAAAGCAAGAGTCTTCATTACTCTGTTTTTTTGAGTGTAAATAAAAACAGATGATAAACATGGTATATGTCTGGATCATTGCTCTTTTTTTTTCTTTCATAAAAATGATTGACATAAAAAAAAATTAAAAGCACTTCTTGGGGTTATTTATGCATTTCGCCCTCTGGGCAGCTTCTAAAATAGTAAATAAAAAATCCTCAGCTGAGATATGTGCTTTGGACTCCTGCTGCCTACAACTATGAATAAAGAAAAGCAGTCGAAAGACTAAGTGACTGATTTTTAGGAGGCTGCACTGATTACAAACTAAACAAAAAATAATTACTATTTTTACTTTTTTGATATTTACTTAGAGCCGTGTTAATATAAAACAAAATCAACAGGGATGACGATTTTGTTTCTTAAAAACTATAAAAAAAAAGAAGGTTAACTTAGAACTAAAAAAGGCAAATTAATTTTAGATTTTTAGTTCTTTATGATATTTTTCGTGCAATTCTCATTTTGAAAATTAAAATATAACGGTTGTCATATATCTAATTTTTCGAAAAAACTCTTTTAATGTTAAATAAAAAAAAATCAAAACAAAACACCTGAACATAAACAGCTGATAATCATCACAAAAAAAAATATTTTCGTAGAGACATTTTGGAACGATTGTTTAAAAATTTTATTTTTCTGTTACAAAATGTCAAAAAAAAAAAAAAACTTTTAAAATTATAAGAACTAGAATTCTTTAAACTGGATAATCATTCACAATAAATTTTGAAACCCCACTTCTTTTTTTTTTTTTTTTGACAATAACAAAGAAAACTGTTTAAAAAAAATAATCGCGTCCTTAAAAAGTACCTGCTAACGAAAAAAAAGTGATGCTCACACTTACCTTATGTCTATTTCACCTGATTCGTTTACCAGAAGATAATAAAAGTAGTGACAAATAAGGTTAACCGTTAAATGAAGTAAATTTTTAAATCGCTAATTTCTTTGATTTTCAGTTAATAAAAATAAAAGATTTTTTTTCTGTTTAATTCTACAATGGCCAAGGGAGATAATCAGTGTTGAACGACTGAAATTTTAAGACAAAAAAAAGTAAGAATTATTATTCGAAAATAATTTTAATTATTTGCTTTTTGTTAATTGTCACCTTATTAATGGTTATATATTGTTATTGGTGAAGTTGTACAATAAGCGCTGCATCCAGAAATAATCGTTCTTTTTTTTTTTCTTTAAAATATTTTTTTTTATATTAAGTACTCCAGATCTCTCGCTCCGTCACACACATTGTTGGTAACTTGGTATTGTTGTTAGTACTGGTCTATTAATTACCGTATTTGACGGTGTATAAGACGAACCCCCAATTTCAGCAGGGCAAATCAAGAAAAAATTAGTAATTACTAAACCTACATATGACATATAAGACGCAAGGGAATTTTAAAAGATATTTTTTTAGAAAAAAAAAGTGTGCCTTTTGCTGACAAAGTTACAGAGTATGTTTTTAGTACCAACAACAACAATTACTAGAGTATCTTACTTAGTACCTTTATATTTGGTTTCTGGTGGTTAGGAATTGCAGATAAATCTCTTATCTTTTACTAAAGATTTCCGTGGCTGGGTGTCAATTTTTTTTTTAACCCTTGGCAGTCATATAATTGAAAATTAACAATGGATTTTGTCGCATTTTGTTCACCTCGGAATGTTGATTTCCTTCAAAACTCTCAATTTTATGCCTGAAATAGTTTGATTATGATTTAGGCTTTCTGATTTTTAAAAAAAAAAAAAAAAAAAGGTTAATATTTGGGGTAATATTTGTTTAGAACAAGAAAAAAATACAAAATTTTCACTATTTTTTCACATTTTAGTACCCACTGAAAAAAATTTTGAGTCATTTACACCAGCCAATTTTACTTTTAAATGAAAGAATATATCCTTTGCTTTCAGAAAATACCTAGTTTCATGGGGTTCAGATCAAAAGTTTCCTTGATATTAGTTTAGAGATAATGAAAACGGTCATTTTTCAATATTTTACCCCTATAAAACTAAAAAGTATGAAAATCCATTTTTTGAGAGAAAATAAGCTGTGACAAAATGACTTTTGCCATTTTTGTGATGATTTTCACTTGGGAAAGAAAATTTTTACCATAGGAAACCTGAATTGACTTTATAAGTTCAGTGGGGCTATAGGAAACCTCAAACAGCTGTGTTATCAACAACATTACTAGTACCTTTATCAACAACAACAATTAGTAACTTACTAGTACCAACAACAATAAAATTAAAATAGCAATGTAAACACAGGAGGTAGAGTAATAATGTGTATAGCGACATTTATTGAGCTGAGTTCGAATTCCAGTCGAATCCATTACATTCACTTACGTGCTAATACACTTGGGAAAGGTATGACTCCTCCTCTTCTTCCCCAGCTATGGGTAAAAATACCAGGACAGCTAAGTGGTCTACTGCAGAAAGAAATGGCGGTAAAAAAATCTGCCTCGCCAGTCATGTATCGAAACATCATGGCACATAACTGAACTAGTAAGCAAAACACATCTCATCTCCCTTCTCGTTTGTAACCATCCATCACATGTTGTTGGCGGTGGTATATATTATTTAATTAATTTTTTACAAATTAATCGGGGGGGGGGTCCAGTTTGCTATGGAAATTCATCCCCTACGGAAGCCAAAACAAATACAGTGTAACCCGGATATAAGAGAGATTTTCTCTGGTCCCAAATTAGAGCCCATACTTACCCAAACAAAATAGATAAACCCGGATATAAGAGAAACCCTGATATAAGAGAACTCTGGTCCCAAATTAGAGCCCATACTTACCTAAACAGAAATAGACCAAACCCGGATATAAGAGAAACCCGGATATAAGAGATTTTTTCTGGTCCCAAATTAGAGCCCATACTTACCTAAACGAAATAGACCAAACCCGGATATAAGAGAAACCCTGATATAAGAGAGATTTTCTCTGGTCCCAAATTAGAGCCCATACTTACCTAAACGAAATAGACCAAACCCGGATATAAGAGAAACCCGGATATAAGAGATTTTCTCTGGTCCCAAATTAAAGCCCATACTTACCTAAACGAAATAGACCAAACCCGGATATAAGAGAAACCCGGATATAAGAGAGATTTTCTCTGGTCCCAAATTAGAGCCCATAACCTAAACGAAATAGACCAACCCGGATATAAGAGAAACCCGGATATAAGAGAGATTTTCTCTGGTCCCAAATTAGAGCCCATACTTACCTAAACGAAATAGACCAAACCCGGATATAAGAGAAACCCGGATATAAGAGAGATTTTCTCTGGTCCCAAATTAGAGCCCATACTTACCTAAACGAAATAGACCAAACCCGGATATAAGAGAAACCCGGATATAAGAGATTTTCCATACTTACCTAAACGAAATAGACCAAACCCGGATATAAGAGAAACCCGGATATAAGAGAGATTTTCTCTGGTCCCAAATTAGGTACTTACCTAAACGAAATAGACCAAACCCGGATATAAGAGAAAAAACCGGATATAAGAGAGATTTTCTCTGGTCCCAAATTAAATAAAAACAAAAATAGACCAAACCCGGATATAAGAGAAACCCGGATATAAGAGAGATTTTCTCTGGTCCCAAATTAGAGCCCATACTTACCTAAACAAAAATAGACCAAACCCGGATATAAGAGAAACCCGGATATAAGAGAGATTTTCTCTGGTCCCAAATTAGAGCCCATACTTACCTAAACAAAATAGACCAAACCCGGATATAAGAGAAACCCGGATATAAGAGATTTTCTCTGGTCCCAAATTAGAGCCCATACTTACCTAAACAAAATAGACCAAACCCGGATATAAAAAAACCCGGATATAAGAGAGATTCTCTGGTCCCAAATTAGAGCCCATACTTACCTAAACAAAATAGACCAAACCCGGATATAAGAGAAACCCGGATATAAGAGATTTTTCTCTGGTCCCAAAGTGTTCCCATACTTACCTAAACAAAATAGACCAAACCCGGATATAAGAGAAACCCGGATATAAGAGATTTTCTCTGGTCCCAAAGTGTTCCCATACTTACCTAAACAAAATAGACCAAACCCGGATATAAGAGAAACCCGGATATAAGAGACTTCGTCTCCGGTCCCGACAACTCTCTTATATCCGGGTTACACTCATAACGACGTGATTTCTGAAAATAAAATGTAAAGATTTTTTTTTCATTTGAAAGTGCTTAATCGATAGTAATTACATATGAAAAAAGAACGAATTTCAATTTATTTATTTTTTTTTACATTTTTTAACAAATTACGTGGTATGTGCATATTTTATTTTGGCTCCTGTCAGCGAATCAATTTAAAAATGAATTTATTAGCAAACAAACTGGACCTGAAGCACCATTAAATTTTATAAAATTTTAAATACATTTTTTTTTTTTTGTTATTCATGATCTGAAATGCTTATTCTATATTTTAAAAATAAAAATTATTATTTCTCGACGCGTAAATCTTCACATTATTTTTTGTAGAATTTATTTATATACTCTGGCCGGAAATGTTGGCTTATTTAAAACATTGGACATATTACTGTAGTAATCTTCTAAGTTTGCAGTTTTATATCCTAAGTTTAAATTAAATTTAAAATCAACTCCCAAATTTTGCAAATCAGAATTAGGTCTGAAACTATTTGGCTTGCATACAATAATATTTTTATAATACAGCAATAAACGTGTTTCAAAATAATTTTGAACTGTATGATTAAAAAAAAAATAAAAGGACATATTGTCCTATTTTCTAATTTTCAAATATTTTTATAGCTAATATAGTGATTGCAAAATAATAATAATAACTCCCTTCACACACTCAATTCGGTGGACTGGGGAAGAAGAGAGAAATAAATTCGCGAGCTTAAAGGAAATATTCTCTGGACCAATGAAAACCTCGCTTTCACAGAAATTGACTAGTGAGCTGAGGAGAAGAAGGAAAGGAATTCGCGAGCCTATGTGAAATTTTCTTTGGACTAATGAAAACCTCGCTTTCACAGAAATTGACTAGTGAGCTGAGGAGAAGAAGGAAAGGAATTCGCGAGCCTATGTGAAATTTTCTTTGGACCAATGAAAACCTCGCTTTCACAGAAATTGACTAGTGAGCTGAGGAGAAGAAGGAAAGGAATTCGCGAGCCTATGTGAAATTTTCTTTGGACCAATGAAAACTTTGCTTTCACAGAAATTAGCCGGTCAACCAAGAACAAGAAGGAAAAAACAATGTAACGAAATAATTTATATAAAATGAGACAAATTCATTTAATCAGAGAAGAATTTCTGATATTATGTGAAAGTTTTCGTTTCTGTTCATCGCAACGAGCGGTGAAGTTCTCGCCAGTGTAAAATTACTTGCCATTAACCAGCACAAAGCACTTCAAAGAGTTTTCTATCAACAATCAAAAAAGCTAAGTACTTCAAACTAGCTCTCTTCATCCTTTTTGGTGAGCAACGAACAACTCTTAAACATTTTTGAATATTATTTTGTGTCAGATCATTTAAGCTATTATATGAACATTTCCTCTTCATGACAATAAGTTTGTGGGGATCACTTACATGTGCCACACCTCCATTTCCTTCAATATTGGTTCGTAAATATATGATACTTATCATATGACAATTTTGCCATCGCAGGTAATTTGAAATTTTCTCTAAAATCACGGATTAGTCCATTTCCTGACCAATCGCGTATTTTAGTATCTTTTCTATATTTTTAGCGCCAAGCTCGCTGGAGCTTACCCAGCTTTATATAAAGACTCTCGCTGTTTGCCAACAGTCAGTAGCAGTTCAATTCTTGGAAAATAAGGCACGGCGCTATATTGACATTTTAATTCTTAATTATCACTCAATCGAGTAATCATACTAATTCCTATTTTTATCACTCATGAACATTATATTTTCCTACACAGATAAAACGCTGTGGAACTATTCTTTATTTAGCTAAGACTTCAATTGAACTTTGTAGTTAAATAACATTCAATATTGTACTCAACATTAATTAGCTAAACTTGCCCTTTTTATTACGGAAAAAGGGAAGCAACTTTCTTTATACTATTGTTGATGTTTGTATATGTTATAGACAAGCGTATGGTTGCAAGAAAGAAATACGACAACAGCAGAAATGGATTTACGTGGTTTATTTCAACAGGAACGTGAGGGTTTGGGACAGCTACCTTGTGGTAAAGTTCATAAGCTGGTTTTTGGATCTGGTCGATCTCTCATAGTAGTTCACACATGTTGACGGTGGTTGGTGCTCTCCTGCTGACAGCTGCTGGACGTGACCGGTCTCCTTTGTGGCCACCTGTTGACGGCCTGTTGAACTTCCGTGTGACCCCTTTTATAGCGTTTTTTTTATGGCTTAACAGGCTCGAGAAATGAAGCGAGTATAATTAGGAGGGAAGCATTTTTATTGGACGAAAAATAGAGCACTTTAAATATTATTTTATTTTTCGACCGGAACACGTGTGTCGGAAACATTTGTGAAGAAAGATAATGGTCATTTTGTGACGGGGCTTTGTCCCGTTCACATCCAGCTCTCGCTCTTGAGTATTTGCCTGTAAATCAGCCGAGATATGTCTTATTTTATTTTATAACATATACCATTGTTAATACAATATTTTATTAATGTTCACTGAGCTTGATTATTTTTCTCTCGTGTATGTGGTGCATTATTCATGTGGGGTGTTGTTTTACAAGAACACAGCCTTCCTTCTTTATTATATTCACGGTGACCCTAGCCAACAATACTTACAGCACCACTACAAGTTAAAACTATGCACTTTAAGAATTATGATTTATTTTCCTGAAACGAGATACTAACTAATGCTACCTGAAGCGTGTAAATTCGTGAATAAGTTCCTATCTTGTTTTGTTAAAATTACCCGTGTTTCCTCGTCATTAACAACCCCCCGCTAATCTAATTTTGTTTGTGAATCAACTGTTGATTTTAACTCCTAAGCTCCATGCCACTATAGTACCTCCAAAATCACGTTCACTTTCAACCCGAAAAAAAATCGATAGCTCTGTATTTAAAAGTTTACCCCAAATCATATAATTATTGAATTTTATTGAAATTGTCAGCATTGCTTCATTAATGAACCTGATTTGAATCATGATTTCATTGAATCTGTAGTGGATGGGTTAATTATGTGGTAATATTTGTTAAGAATAGGTTGCGTGTCAATTAACTATTTCCACTAACATCAAAATAAAATACAAAATGCAACTGAATTTATAACGTAACAATAGATTTATTTAGGTCAACGTACAATATGCACAAAAGGATAGGACAGAGTCGTGTCCCTTTAACTTGGAATATTTGTACCAGAGTTCATATTAAGAATAAGACATATTATATTAGAAACTGATAAAACATGTATATCATTTTGAATTGTATATAAAAATAGAATATAGGTATGTGTTATGTTGGCAAATGTGTATGATGTTTTAGGTTTCAGAATGTCTTTCTTGTAAGCATTCAGAAAGTTCTTAAGAAGTAATTCACCTTTCACTGTAATATTTTTAAGGTCGTTCACACATAGATGTTTACTTAATAGATAGTAAATGTAATTTACTTTAGATAAGCAATATCTGAGAATTAGTGTCCACAGAATTGGTTGAGTTGAGTTGTTATGCGTCAGCGTTGAGATGTTTCTTTGGCGGCAAAGTCTGGTTTCGAACGACGTGGAGTAAGTTAGCAAATTCTCTGTGGTGCCGTCACTGACTGACTTTGGTCAGTTGGTTTTTCCTTTATATAAGTTTTCTAAGGTCCAAAGTTGGCGCAATTTCCATTTCAGCGCGTGAAGCTTTTAGATCGTTGTCGTTATCCAATGAAATTTCTTTATTCGCCTAATACAGTTTTAATTGGTCGAGGTTATTTGTACGTAGGCGTAAGATATAGACCGGTCTGTTACTAGGGTTTGCAGGTAGAAACAGGACGAGTCTATAAATCTGATTTTTTAAAATAGTTTTGTGGAAGTATTTTTTGTGTTAGTTATACTGTAGCGGACCGTGTGGGTTTGCGAGTTGTTGAATTAGGAACACTTGCGTTTATTTCTGCTAGAAAAAGGTCCAACAACAAGAACATGGCGGACTCAAGTTGAGTTCAACCGAAGATGTAAAGAAAACAAACAAGACCGATATATATATATCAACAAATATATGTATTAAACGACAAAATTTACAACTTACATAGACATTAACATTTGTGTCTTTGTGTGAACATAAAAGGTTTGTATTTTGATGAATGTTAGTACGTACGTGTGTTTAATGGTGTTTTCTCACAAGTGGGCAAAACGCGGATCTCTGCGAGAGATCACATTTTAAATGTGTCCACTGAAATGCAAAGTAAAAAGAATATTTCTGTAAAATACAGAAAATGTGGCACAAGGCCTAAGAAGTGGAAGGGGAAGGACGTTCATTTGTCTTAATTTTTTAAATTTAGCTAGCCACAACCACTGACCCAATCAAACAATACAATATTCCTACCACCAAAACAACACATTCATACTTACCTTTCTTACTACATCCACCAAAATACCTCATTGTCTCAATGAAAATCCTAAACAGTCCCCATATGTACAAATCGTTGTCTGTGGGGGGAGGGGAATAAAAACAACAAGTTAAAAAATACCCAATGATTATATACAATATGGTTATAAATTATTTACATGCTACTAAACAAAATCATGTAGTAATAAAAAACCCCACAAACCTTAAATGCAAAGTAAAAAAGAACGTGGCAAGAAGTCGCCCAGTATTTATAGTGTAGGAAGAATGCCCCCTAGTGAACAATTAGGGAATTAAAGAGGAGATAACTCCGACAATACCATCTTTGTTGCTGGAAAGGAAAGTATTATCATTTATGCTTCCTGATACATTTGTCCCGCAAACAATATTTGGCGGACTCATGTTAGTGAAGGTTAAAAAAAGTACATTAAAATATAGAATCCAAACACAAAACAATACATTTATTAACTAACAAGACACGTCACGGAAAAATAAAGAAACAAAGTTTTAAACAGTTCAATATAATCTTCAATCTGTGTCTCTGAAGTACGTGTCTATTGGAGTGAAAAGAAACGTGTGTTGCCGCTCCAAATGTCAAAGGGAAATGGCATTAAGCTTTATATTTCCGGGTTTTCAAACTTATTTGTTTTATATCAAGTTTGTAGTGGATCTAAGAAAGATGCGTGAATATTTAAGATTGTGTTGCAAATAAAATATGCAATATCCACAAACATAAATTATAAGAAATGGCCAAAAGGTAACGATATTCAATCACGACAAAAAATACACGTTTGAAACAATAAATAATGTCTCTCTGGCACTCTCCACAGAGACAATAATCCTTAAAATTACCACTTCAATCCAAAAATTTGAAAAAAAAAAATAAATAAAATGTTTGGAAGAGATATCGGAGTTTTGAGCTTTTTTTTTTAATTTCTCGAATTCGGTAATCGAACTGGGTCGAAGTTAGTTTGTTTTCCATTTATTTTTTGTTTAATAATGTCCAATCTTTAAGAGCCTAAAAAAATTCTTCTTTATTAAGGATTAACTTTGAGACTATTCTGTCAAGTAAAGCCAAATTTAAATTTCATAAGGCATTTAAATGCGTTTTTCATTTTTTTTCCGTCGTAATGAACATTTTTACGAACGTAAATAATAGGAAAAATAATCACGAAATGTTTGTCTGCAAATGTTGCTTTTAAAGAAACCGTTCAGAGGTGGGGCAGAAGGTGCGATAGCCCTTGGGCATTCAATCAAAGATTAAAATAAAATTAAATGAGTTTATTGAATTTGTAGACATACAATTCTCTTCGGCTCGTAAGTACTGCTTACCTCCCTTGAATTTTGCTCTTTTTGCATGATGTTTTTCAATTTGTATGGAAATTGAGATAAAATGTCTTCTAAAATGTAAACATGCAAATGTTTATTACATTATTAATATATTTTTATATTTCCTCTAATATTGCATTTTTCTTATGAATATAGAATATAGATCTACCGAAAAGTAGGAGTAGGTAAGTAACATGTTCATTTAATTTTAAAAACTAATTGTTATATTTTAATTGACGATTTACTACTTTAAATTTTTTTTTAAATAAGTAAAAACTAAAAAGCAAACATTAAATTACCGATTGACTAAAAAGTTACTTTATCTGTTTTATTTTATATTTGGTATCAAATAAAAAGACGCTGATAATAAAAAGAAGTTCAATATCTTTAAAACTTAAAAAAAGAATTTAAGGTTTTAAATTGCTCTGAATTTGATTTAATAGATATTTTTTAAAATTATAATTTGCTAATTTTCCGCAAATAACGTTTCTGAAATATATATTTTATTTTTGCAAGATTTTTGAAACCGAGAATTAACTTTTGTTTACAAACATCTTTACAAATATGTGAAAAAAAATGTCCGTTTCGATTGTTTTTTCTGAAAAAGAAAAAAAATGAATCGACTAAAAATCATTCTAATTTCTATTAGAAATACGCCACAATATTTTGCTTTATGAGATTAAAATATAGGCTTCAAGAAAGATTTTTAATTTATGAAAATTCATTTATACTGAACTATTGGAGGTACCTAAATTTAATTACCATGAAATTGAATTCTGAAATTTCATATTTATAAGTTAAAAAAAAAGAAAGGGTTTTGTTCAGCAATTTAGACAAATGCTCGGCTAAGTTAATTTTAAAAAAAATTCCAATTATTTTTTTTTTTTTAAAAAAAATTTTCAAAGAATTTCAAATATGATGAACCATTTGATAAAAAAACCCAAAAAAAACACTACGCTCATTAGGACCACATGAAAGATTTTCTTTTTTTATCTAATAGTGAAGGTGTTTTAGAAATACAATGACATTAATTTACAAAAAATAGCGGCCCAATTTATCTAATTTTTTTTATAAGTTATTACAAATGTCATGCATTTATGTGAGGCAGTTAGATAATCTGCTGTTCCTATGCGTTTGTATTAAAATAAAGTATAGAAAAATAGTGATTTTTTTTTTTACATAAATATTGATTTATATGATCAGAGGTAAATGCAATATACTTTATTAGTAGTACCTGTGAAAATTTCATGACTTTCCTATTTCAGTTTTCTAAGTACCACTATGGATATTTAAAAAAAAAAAATAGAAAAACACATTAAGTAATTAAAATGCTTTCTTTGAACTTAAATTTCAGTTTTATTTGAAAGATAATGACAAGGTAAAGCTTATTTCTTAGGTATTTTTAAAACATTAGTACATTTTTTTCATCACCCATTGAACAGCTATTGTATACATAAAATGCAACTAACAAATTTTAAATTCTCTTTAAAATCCAACAGTGGAATACTGGATAGCAGCTTGGATTGAGGAATCGGAGAGCCGAGTTCGAATTTCAGTCAAATCCATTACATTCACTTACATGCTAATACCCTTGAGAAAGGTATGAATCTGCTTCTTCTTTCCCCAGCTTTGGGTAAATAGCAGGACAGACTGGGTTCTATAGCTTTAAATGGCAACCGGTCTACTGCAGAAAGAAATGGCAACCTTCTGCAGAAAAAAATCTGCCTCATCAGTCATGTATCAAAAGATACATGATTGCCTAAATGTGTATCATGCATGGCACATAACTGATTGGTCTATTCTAGAGAAGTATTTCAAAGTTTATTAGTAAATTTTTAAGGATTTTCTGAAAGTAATGCTTAACTTTTAATTGTTATGGGGTCCACCCTTTTTTCATGCAAGTGGACTCGACCAGCGTGTAATTGTACTGCTGCCATTAAATACCCAGAGTCAGTCAGAGTAGAAAGAGATTGAGATTGTGATTGAGTTGGAGGTAGAGTAATAGTGTGAGGTAACCACTTGTAGAAGCACGTAGACTCTAAGGAAGTCCTACTTCGAGACTGAATTTACCAGACTGTATATATATATATATATATTATTATTGCTACTAACCACATTTCTAGATCTACTAACCGTATTACCAATTGTATTATTGTGTAAATACATTTATTTGTTATATTTCATTCCTGTGTTTGTCATTCATTGGAGACCAGATTTCATCTCGGAATCCACAACATTAATTAAAACAGAACTTTTCGCCAACTGCAACGAGTGGATGTTCCCTCACTGAGCCTTCTAGCCTTGAGCACTTATTAAGACTTAAACTTGGGCCAGAGCTCAAGTAGAATTCATATGGGAAAATGGTCCGACTTTTGTACTGCTTCAGTAAGTACTTGCCTCCTCCTGATATCTGCTACCTTTACAAGAGCCAAATCAGGTCGAAATGCTGCCATATATACACATTTACATTCACACATGAAAATGCATTCTGGTGAGAAAAAAATACTCTTGCGTTATTTGTGGTTCTGAATTTTCGTGGAAATCAAATTTGGTAACCCACTTGCGAACACATACCGGAGAGAAACCCTACTCTTGTGCCATCTGTGGATCAACATTTGAGTTCAACATTAAAAGAGCATATACGAAAACATACTAGAGAAAAAAAAACAAACTATTTTTGTAATATTTGTGGATACAGATGTTCAGAACATACATCTATAAAACATCAGATGAGAACACATACAGGAGAGAGGCTATATTCTTGTGAGGTTTTTGTGGTTTTTCCTTTTCAAAGATTTCAAATCTGAGAATGCACATTAGAACACAGACTGGAGAGAAACCGTATTCTTGTCACATTTGTGGAAATGTTCGTTCAGAATTATCAGCTTTAAAGACTCACAAACAAATACATACTTGGAGAGAAACCATTTTCTTATGGCAATGTATGGATCTGCATTTTCTCAGATAATGCATTTAAACTGACATATGAAAAAAGCACACACGCTAGAAAGCATAATCTTACTGTACCTGTGTAGTTGCATTTTTTATACGATTCTTTAAAGACACCTGAAAATACATACTGTTATGTAGTGATAAGGTGACATTTTTTGGTTGTATTTGTTTAGCAGCGTGTCAACCTCTATGGGTTATTTAATGCTGAAATCTAAATATTTCGTACATAATTCTTTTTTGGAGATAATAATGGTTTTAGTGATACAAGTCTTACTAATTAATCCATAGCTGGGGGAAGAAAAGGTGTATTCATATATTTCCCATTGGTATTTGTGTGTAAGTGAATATAATGAACCCAATTGGATCCCGGCTCTCCCATTTCCAATTCCGAGCCATTACCCATCACACCATCTGGTATTCTCAAGCAGTCACCCATCTAGGTAGTGAACATGCTCGATGTTGCTTAAAGCCATCGGACATTTGTGGAAAGGTGCATTTTCATACAGTGAATTAACCAATATATTAAGTTAATATTCTAGGTAGAGAGATATATATTACATGGAATTTAGGTAATTGCAATGCGCAGTTTCAGGAACAAATCTTAGATATTGCTAATCCAGTCACCCTGCTTGCATAGATTCCTGTAACTCTGTTGCTATCTAATTCAATTGGTGTTCACCATATTTAGCAGGTCAGAGGGATTGCAATTTATGCAGTCACAAATCTGCTTGATATAGGTCTTGGCTGGTCATCTTCTGCTAGATCTTTCTTTTGTAGACTCCCACAAAAGAAGTTCACTAACAATTTTGTCTCCAGCAATACCCTGTGACTCTAACTCTCCTCTTTTTGTTGAAATCTGGTGAAAGATGGAAGGTTCTCAAGCAATTGCTCCTTGGTCAAATGATCTCTCCAAGTGACATTCAAAACCACTCTCAGCATATTAGTGTAGGCTCCATCTAATCTAATGTAGGTAATCCACTGCTAGTAGTGGACTACTTTGACAGCATATGACCCCTACTAACCATAGTGTCCAATGTATGTACGAGGATTGGGACATATCCATTAGTGTTCATAGGTAAGGTATATAACAATAAGATAGGCCACTTCTCATCCCCCCCTTCAAATCTATGATATGGGTCCCCCACTCTACTACATCTCAAACTTCATAAGGTAGTATTCGATGTAACATAATCATGTACAATAATGGATCATATGCAATATAGGTGAACAATTCAATGAAAATCTTTAAAATAACTACAATGTATCTAAATACAAATTAAAGATGTCATAATAGATCATTTTATCTTAAATAAATTGACAATGGTTTGCAGCAATTTTTAACAGCAACTTGAGATTTTTCTTGTTAAAAAGTTGGATAATTTTAACCCATTCAACATCATGGATAAAAAATAGTAAATTTCATATAGTGTTTTTTTTGTTTAGACTTAGCATGAGCAAAACAAATTCACAGATGAAAAAAGACCTCAGAATAACATCAAAATCTGTGAAAACTTTTCATCCTTTGTCAATTGTCCTTAGTTTAATTTGTAATGTAATGCAGGTAGAAAAAAGAGCAAACGTTGATAAGATAGCAAAGATCACAAATCACTGCCTGAAGCCCCCTCTTTTATTGCACTTCTCACTTGTGGAACTCTCTTTCAGGTTCTTACTTCAACTTTGATTATTAAAAAATTAAATGCAATGTCAGTTGTTATGTTTTGTTTTCTTAATTCTTGTTCTTTTATTGTCTTCTCTCATGAATAGTAGTTTTTTCTCATTGTTGTAATCTAGAAAGGGTTACTGAATGAGGATAACCAAAACAGAGGTTGGAAATGAAATGGTAATCTTTATAACATCAACAAAATACAATACTCGCCAGTGATGTGATGTAGGTAATCCACTGTTAGTAGTGGACTACTTAGCATATTACCCCTACTAACTGTAGTTTTTATGAAGATTGGGACATATCCATTAGTGTTCACATGTGCAGTATATAACAATGATGGTATCGCAGAGGCTGTCATGCTTCTGATGCTTAATAGTGGAGAAGAGAAATTCCTGTTGGCCCATGAGACTTTTGACCTTGTGCCATACATAGTCATTGATTTTGTACTCCCAGTAGGAGATGCAGAGGAACAACTGAAGGAAGTGTCCAGCTTCAAATACAGCCAAACAGTAATGGCCAAGCTGGAAAGGAATTGCCGTAGCACCATCAGCTTTCAGACCAAGTTCAAGCCCTACAAATCCCTGGTTGTCTCCATCCTTCTGCATGGGTGTGAAACATGGATAGAGACTGGCTGAGGTAAATGGCTGAGAAAAAAGTTGTCAGTTTCAAATCTTTTCATTTGTACCCTCTTACTTCTTAAAATAATGACCAGCATTCATATTTATGATTGTGATTGTTATTGCAATATTTTGTTAAAGTTGTTAAGCTCAAATATTTAACCATGTGATAGGGGAATTTCTACAGATATTTTATTGTCATAGAACTTGCCATGAGCTTATTCAATAATTAAATGAAGAATTAAGACTTATCAGAAATTTAAAATCGGAAAACTGTGAAAATTTCACAGGTTAAAGTTAGTGATTATAAAATACTTTAATTTACGGAAGATGAGGACTACACAATTTTAAAATATGACCTTGGAAAAGATTATTTAAATGAGGGTTTATTTTTTTTAACTTAATAAGACTTTTATTTTTTTTAAATGATATAGCAGATAGTGTATTGATTTCTCATGTCTGTAAACCACTGAAATATTTTCTACTTGTCTTCTATCTAAAACCATTTTTGATTGCTTCCATATTTCACAATTTTTTTATTTTTAAAAGACATCTGAAAACACGTTTTTGTGTGATGATAATGTGGCATTTATAGATCTTCTAGCTTCCCAGTCAACTTTGATCTTCAAAAATTAAAATGCAATGCCAATCATTATCTTTTGCCTTCTTAATTCTTATTCTTTTATTGTCCTTTCTACTTAATGGTAGTTTTTCTCTAACACTGGGTAGCCTCTTGCATCCTAATGGATTTCTTGCCTTGCTTGGGGTGAAATGAATTAAAAAAGGTGCATTTTCATAGTGAATTTAAAAAAAAAAGACTCCTAAAAACACATTGTTGTGCAACTATAATATAACATTATTGGATAGGTGCATTCAGAGAATTTGGTTTTATAAAATACACAAGCAAAAACAAACTGGAGAGAAATTGAAATGATATTTGTTGGTCTGCTATTCCTCAGAATTCAAATTAACAAATATGGTTTTAGCTGCAAGTAAAATTAAACAGCCGGACAACTTTTCAGTTTCCTATTTCATGGCTTGAAAAACGACCTCTGAAAACATATGCACATATGGGAGAGCCAGGTGTCTGAAAGTATCAATGTATGTGAAGCATAGAAATAAATATGATAGGGGAGCTGTTAATAAAGAAAGAAAGAGAAATGACAACAAGGCTTTAACAGATGCAGCAGACAAGTGGTAGCAACACTCATCAGCAGGCAGGTTAGGTTTAAGGCTCCAAGTTCTCCAGTCATGACTGTGCCACAGTGCATTAAAGTGTTGGTTTGTGAAATTGGCGGTGATTACAAGTTCAATTCCTGGGCCAGGCAGTGTGTGCTTGAACTCAGTGAAAATGGGACGATGAATAACTGAGCAGTACTAAATAAGAACTAGACACGAAAAATCTAACATGGATTAAATAAACGGTTCATTTTGAAAGTTTTCTGGATGAACAAGCACCTGATGAAAGATGAAGGACACAATGGCTGAAATGTAATAACGACAATGAAGCTGAAAGCAATAATCTGCATGTAAACAGTGTAAATAGAATATATGCATATTGGTATTTTTTTTATTAGTACAAATGAATAATAACATAATTCATATAAATGAATAATTCTGGTTTTAAAAAGTAGACCCATTTCTTATACTGGAACTGTTGTAATATGGAATTTGTGCCAGAAAATACCAAACAGTCTGAATGGAATTTAATGTCAATAAGGAACAAATGTTTTAATAGGGCAGGTTGATTTCGGAACTGTGAAAGTTGCGGTTTGACATGATAAATAATGACACAAGATAGTTTTTTTTTCTAAATCATTACCATTTTCTGAGGAAGCCATCTTGAAGAAAATTGTAGTCTTCATTCCTGTGATCAATGAAAGCCTTATAAAATTTATAATTTCTTGAAGCTTTACAAATTGCATATGGACAAGATGCATGGCACAATCATATCTCACTTATTATAAAACGCAGATTGTGTGTGTGTGTGTGTGTGTGTGTGTGTGTGTGTGTGTGTGTGTGTGTCTGTAACGTTTATATATTGGATCGGATTTCCTACATTTTTTTGGCCAATTTCAACAAAACTTCACAGGACTACATAAAATTACCTTGTGGTGGTTCTAACGGCACCGAAAATGGGAAAAACACAATTGTTTTTTAACAAATTCAATTTGAAAACACGATTATGACACATCGTGAGAATGAAAGGGGACAACTCACATCGGGTTAAAAAAACCCAGGTTGTTTGTGTGTGTGTGTGTGTGTGTGTTCCTTTATATATGGGATCGGATTTCTTACATTTTTCAGCCGATAAAACATCCAATTTTTTTTTCGGCAGGTAGTGTTTCTTATTGTCTTGCACACTTTTTTCTTTATTTATACATTCAGAATGCTTTAAAAATTCCATTTACAAGACAATTGTTTATAATAAAATTCTATTCATCAATCGATAGACTCATAACGATTGTAAACAATGTTTTTGTTTGTTTGGGTTTGACCAATTCGTAAAAAAAACAAAACAAAAAAAACTACTTAAGACATGCGTGTCTGTCAACTTTAAACAATAATCTTTGTCAATTTTATTTTTCAGTCTTTATGATGGTCGATACTTGATCTATCTCTTACTGTTACATCCCCGGGCAACGCCGGGCTCTACTAAATCATCGTGCCATCAAATAAGACCTTCATTTACTTCAAAGGTAAATTATACTGAACAATTTAACTATATCCTAATATAATATGTTATACAGTGCAGTAGTTTTAGAGTGATTTTCAATAAACAATGCAGATTTAAAACATTTTGTCTTATAACTTGTGACCAGCAGTATTATGTTGCTTTCTACACTTATCCAGGTATCCAATAAAAGAGTGAAGTAAAAATTCAGTTTATATATAAACTAAATTTTTACTTCACTCTTTTATTGGATACCTGGGGCTGTCACAATTTCTTCACACTACTGCCTTTGCGTTTAAAGTAATGTGGGATGCCAACATCTTGATTAAAACATTATTTCCTCTTCAAGTTACATGTGATATCACCTTTTAGTTGTTGCTGCTGTTGAAAGTACTCAGGTGATGCAGTTTCTGTTATTTTGTACAATGCTTTTTTGTTATTCTGTTTGGGATCCACATACTTCAAAAATGGTTCTTGTTAGGCCCTACATGCTTCATTTGCTCTAAGCCACTTGTAACGATTGATCTGAGTCAAAATATAAGTGAGTAACATCCTTCTTCAAACTTCTGGACTGTTGCTGTCTAGTTTGCTAGAATATCTGCATAGAATTTGTCAAGCAACTTCACATTTCCCCTTAAAAAGAAATACTTGGGTGGCAAACAGTCTAAGAGAATGAAAAATTCTTTATTTCAAACAGTGAAGAAATCAACTATAGAATCACTGTTTCTCTTAATAAGTGTTTCTCAGCTGGTGTTCCCTGGAAGCCATGGGTTCAGTAAGATTTACCTAGGGGTTCCATGAGAAAGTAATAAATTGGATAATGCATTTTTGAGTAATTCTTTTTTTTATATTTATATTTTTAATTTTATATATATATATATATATATATATATATATATATATATATATATATATATATATATATGAACGCTTTCTAATAAGTACTGTGCATATATAATATATAAATAATATATACATTTTTACACACATACACATTATATATATATGTATATATATATATATATATATAGTTGGTCTGATAAAGGCAGGGATATATATATATATATATATATATATATATATAACCTGATTATATGATGACTAATTAAGTCTTTTTCTTATTTATATTGCTCTGTATCGCTTTCTAATAAGTACTGTACATATATAATATATAAATAATATATACATTTTACACACACACACATATATAGTTGGTCTGATAAGGCAGGGATATATATATATATAACCTGATTATATGATGACTAATTAAGTCTTTTTCTTATTTATTTATATTGCTCTGTATATAAATTTATACATTGAGCTCTCATCATGGAGTTGCCTTTTTAATATTTTTATATTAAAAAGACCTCATTGGAATAATTTCTACCACCTATACATTCACTTAAGGACAAATACCCTTAGGGAAGGTATGAATCCACCCCTTCAACCACCAGCTATGGGTTAATTAATAGGACTTGTATCCCTCAAACCATTATTATCTTAAAAAAAAAAATTTTTTTAAAAATGCATACAAAATATTTAGATTTTGGTATTAAATAGGCTGTAGAGGTTAATATGCTGCTAAGCAAAAACAACCAACAAATGTCTCATTATCCCAGTCAAGATCATTACATTCACAATGGTATACCTGGTTGGCACTGTGAGTGTTGTAAAATAAAAAACACAAATGAACCTGAGCAGATGGACATGCTAGGAATGTACAAGATGTTCTTGCCATCCATTTAGCTTTGAGCTGAACTAAGCCAATAAATATCTGTACATCTATACGTAAAACACTGTAAAAAATCAAACAGCATAAACAGTGATATAAATGAAAACAAATAATTCATAGAATTTTATTTGATTTAAAAGGTATACAAATATAAAGGATTTTGGAAAGATCAGCACTTAACCAAATGAAAAATTCATTTACAATCCTGGAAATGGGATGATATATAAATTTGTATATATCAAGAACAATTTGGAAGGAAAGATGAATAACAAAGTAGAAAAAGGTTCATTATTTACATTATTCAGACTATTGTCCTCATCTTTGTTGCCATATTTATTACAACGTTTCGGCCGTTGTATGCTCTGGCCTTCTTCAGGTGGTTGGAATGTCGAACTGAACCCTTTATTTCGCTCACTGGGGTAGGCTGTTCTAGTTCCACGTGCCATGTTTGATGGATGTCAGTTATCAGTTATCTCCTGTTAATTTCCCTCTGAAAGTTCTCCACTGCCTTAACCGGGTATTGAACTCACACTCTTTGGGTCCTGTCACTGGATCTAACCAATGCCTTTATCCACTGTGCCATGTGTCCTTGAATAATGTAAATAATGTACATAATACCTCATCTCAGAAATATAGACAGACTAGAAAAAGGTTTTGTGTGACATGTTTTGCCCCTTAGGACTTCATCTGACTAGACTTGGTTCAATGAAGTTCAACCCAATACTAGTGTATTACACAAATAAGATATCACTTTTATCATTACTTTGCTTGTTTTATTCTTGACATGAATAAGGTGATGACAAAAACAATGCCACTGGAAAGTTTTTCTGCATTTGAGCTTTTGAACTGAAACTGTTGTTCTGCACATTTCACAAGAATATCTTTCCTATCCAATATGTATTTTCATATGTCTTTTTAAATGTGATTTATCCAGAAATGATGATCTACACACCTCACAAGAATACGGTTTCTCCCCAGTGTGTATTCGCATATGTACCACCAAATATGACATCTGTGAAAAGGATGATTTGCACACTTGACAAGAATATGGTTTTTCTCCTGTGTGTGTTCTCATGTGACTTTGTAAAGTATAACTCTGTGAAAAGGCAGATCCACAAACCTCACAAGAATATGGCTTTTCCCCAGTGTGTCTTCGCATGTGTCTCTTTAAATTTGAATTGTCTCTGAATGCAGATCCACAAACATCACAAGCATATGTTTTTTCTCCAGTGTGTGTTCGTCGGTGCCTTTTCAAATGTGAATTCAGTGAAAATGCAAATCCACACACTTCACAAGAATATGGCTTTTCTCCAGTATGTGTTCGCACATGTCTTTTCAACTCTGAATTTATTGAAAAGGAAGATCCGCAAACTTCACAAGAATATGGTTTCTCTCCAGTATGTGTTCGCATGTGTATCTTCAAATGTGAATTATCTGAAAATGCAGAGCCACACACTTCACAGGAATATGGCTTTTCTCCTGTGTGTGTACGCATATGTCTTTTCAAATGTGAATTGTGTGAAAATGCAAATCCACACATTTCACAAGAATATGGCTTCTCTCCAGTATGTGTTCGTATGTGACATTTTAGATCTGAGGACTGCGCAAATGCAGATTTGCACATTTTACAAGAATATGGTTTTTCTCCAGTATGTCTTCGCATGTGATTTTTTAAATCTGAAGATTGGGTAAATGCAGACTGACATACCTCGCAAGAATATGGTCTCTCTCCAGTGTGTATTCGCATATGTCTTTTGAGAGATGAGTGTCGGGAAAAAGTTGATCCACATACTTCACAAGATTTCAATCTTTCTGGAATGAGTTTTTCAAATTTTGTGCAGGTTAAAAAATTGCATTCACTATCTTCACAAGGATTACGTTTTTCTTTTGTCGGTGCTGCCATGGTTCCTGATGTGAGCTCTTTATAAAACCTTACTGTATTCAAAGTTAAAATGATTTTAGTGAATACTAAGAGTAAATTTTCTTTTTCATGCCAGAGTATCTGTAAAACAACACAAAACAAACTTTAGGTTTTAATAAAAGCTAAAATACATGAGTATCTGTTGAATTTGAATATCAGTTAATCCATGTATATTATTGTTAAGGATATAAACGTGCAAAACCCCAAATTAATGTAATCCTATTGTCCTAAACTGGTAAGACATTAATTTTTGAATGAATGGTTAGAATTTTTCTGTACAATGTCAGGATTTTAAAAAATTTTAATTAAGCATTATATTATAGTTTGTGATGTCAGGATGCTAAAAATTTTAATTTAGAATTATATCTATTAGGAAAACTAGTAATTTGTAAAAGGAAAAAATTGGCAAACATGGATAAATTTATCTCAATTAAGACAGAGTGTGAAAAGGATGGTTTTTTCCCATGACACTGCTTTTTTTTTTAACTACATTCACTTTTCGGCAATATTGTTTTAAAAGCAATGATTAGAACTGTAATAAAACTTAGATATATTAAAGTGAACTTATACATTTTTTTTGTTCTTGAGAATTTACAACAAAAATTATAAACACCATTAAATTGTTTATTTATACTATTATTTATTGAAATGGCTTGCAAAACATCAGCTAGTTGCCAATAGATTCAAACTTTATAAAATGGTAAATAATAAGGATTTCTTTATAGCTGCTTCACATATTTTAATAATTTAGTAAATGTTTATAAATTTATAAATAAAAATTGTTTTCACATTTATTTCATTGTGTTAGTTTTAATTGTATTAGTTTTTAGAATATTGTAAATATCAAATTATTCTTATAAATAAGCAATCTAATAGTGTTTAATATTTTTGTTGTAAATTCTCAAGAATAAAAGATGTATAAATTCATTTCCATTATGTGTTTAGGTTTTATTACCATTCAAATCATTGCTTTTTAAAGTTGGTTGCCAAAGAATGAAGGTAGTTAAAAAAAGTGGTGTCATGGGAAAAATTGTCCTTTTGCCACTATGTCTTATTGCGGGTACATTTATCCAGGTTTGCTAAAAAACCTACTTCTCATCAATAGTAATGAGTGTTTAATAAATGGAGCATGCTTGCTTACAAACCAAAAGCAAATAAGAACAATATAAATACTTAATTTTATAAATAGTGAATTAAAACCAAATGAAAGATGAAGTTTGAAAAAGTGGAACTGTAAACAAAAATATACTATTTTTCTTGGTTAATTTTGTCTAAAATCTTGAATTAATTTTAACAAATAATATTTCTAAGTTTTCTGTTTAAAATAAACTAAATTGAAAATATAAGGGAGAATTTTAAACATGATAAACAAAAAAAATTAGCTACAGTATGATTGCAAATTATATTTTTATGAAATCATTTTTGATATTTTCCTAATATGCTAATATTTTTTGTATAGGAAATGAATGCATCGAGCACAAAGTATAAAAAGTTACTTTAAGCATGAAAATTGATAAGAATCTTTCCCTGTAAAACTAAAATGTCATTTAACCCAAAATGTTTAAAATAAAATGTTATTTAACCCAAATGTTTAAATAAAAATAAAGTTGTCATTTTTATAAAAGGTTACAGTAAACTTCAACTTCTTTTGTTTTTTTATTTATTTTTAAAAATTTAATATTTTTGCTTTTATAATGTATCTAAACATTTTAATCTCATGCTTCTAACAGTTACAAATGATAAGTTAAAAATGAAAACTTTTTGATTTCAGGGTACTTTTGTTTTTTTTATTCATTTTTAAAACTTTAAAACGTTTAGATAAATTTTAAAAGGAAAAATACTAAACTCTTGCCTCTAACAGGTACAAATGATAAGTTAAAAATGAAAACATTTTGATTTCAGGGTACTTTAAAATTTGAGGGAGATGGTGATAAACAAAATTAGCCTGGAATTTTGATTGATGAACATGTAAATATATTAATACCTGATTATTTTTTTATTTTGACAGACACCATATGATTCGAGGCA
This sequence comes from Acanthosepion pharaonis, assembly GCA_903632075.3. Lineage (NCBI taxonomy): Eukaryota > Metazoa > Mollusca > Cephalopoda > Sepiida > Sepiidae > Acanthosepion > Acanthosepion pharaonis. The sequence goes on along the minus strand of CAHIKZ030005464.1, from coordinate 649,235 downwards.
ATTAAGAAATATCATTTTTTACCTGAACTTTTGTCAGAAAATCAAGCTTAATCACAAATCTCAACAAGTAACTTCATAATTTGGAGAGAATCTACAATATTTAAACATTTTCATGCACATTGTTCTCCTAATTGAGTATATTATTTTATTTAAGGCTGGCATTAATTCTATTTTAACATGATAGGTAAGCATATATAGTATTTTAATCTTTTTATGTATATTATTGATAATATAAACCTATTTCTATGGAATACATAATTATTAACATAAAAAGCATCAATTTGTAAAAGTCCTATTTCAACAAAAAAAAAAAGATTATCAAAAGCAATGAAAAATGCATATAAAATGTTTTTAATCCTGTTTGAGAAAATGAACCATAAAAGGTATTCACAAATTTCAATTTGTGTAGATGTTGAGCACATACAAGGGCAAGATAAGTTTATATTCCAGTAAAGCTTGTTGTATCCACTCCATTACTAGTGCAATTAGGTAAAGCATAAATTCAGGGCCAGTGCATACTACTCCATGAGCACCTCAACAGAGGAGCGGGAAACTGACTCATTATCTTAACAACATGTGCTCTTTTTTTCTACCTACATTTATAATTTATATATTTTACAAATTAAACTAAGCAGGATGAAAAGTTTTTGCAGATTTTGATGTCATTCTGGGGTCTGTTTTTTTTCCTTTTCTATCAAATCAGTGAATTTGTTTTGCTCATGCTAAGTCTCAAAAAAAAAAAAAAAAAAAAAAAAAAAATCACTGTTTTCTATCTATAATGTTGAAGGTGTTAAAATGAGATATTTCTAACTAAAAAGTTGATGTTAAAAATTGCTACAGAACATTGTTGATTTATTTAAGATGGAATGATCTATTATGACGTCTCTAATTTGTATTTAAATACATTGTATTTATTTTCAATTTTTCGAGTTGAATTGTTTACCTATATTGTATATGATCCATTATTTTACATAATTAGGTTAAAATGAAATTTGTATTTTATATGAATACTACTTGAGGAAAATTGAGATGTAGTAGAGTCAGCGGCCCATGCGCCCCCCCTTCCCCAGACCTGCATGAATCTATTTATTTTCCTCCCAGTCATGAGAAGGTCAAGGCTGATAATCAAAGGTTTGTCACATTGCAAAAAAAGTTGTTTAATTTCAAAGTTTTCCTTCTCTAACATTGTTTGCTCTCCAAGAGTAGAGAACACAATATATTAGTTATGGGTGAACTAACATAGTGAGTTCTCTAATCCTGGATGGCAAACAATGTTAGAGAAGGAAAACCTTTAAAATTAAACAACTTTTTTTGCAATGTGACAAACCTTTGATTATCAGCCTTGACCTTTTCGTTGTGGAAATTTCTTTATCATGAGAAGGCTTTCAGCGACATCACATTGAAAAACCGTTTCATGTATAATCACCAAAGTTAAACAACACTGAGCCTGGCTAGCATCTAGATGGATGACTGCTTGGGAATACCAGGGGCTGTAAGTTTGGATGTGTGGGTGGTATAATGGCTCGGTATTGTTAATTGGTGATTAAGTTAAGCAACACTGGGCCTGGTCAGTACCTAGATGGGTGACCGCTTGGGAATACCAGGGGCTGTAAGCTTAGATGTGCAGCTGGTGTAGTGAATAATTGCTCAGAATTGTTAATCGGAGTGCCAAGTTCCAATTCTAATCAGGTTTGCTATATTCCTTTGCACCCAAATACCCTTGGTAAAGGCATGAACTCACCTCTCCTTCCTCACCCCCAGCTAGTAGTTTACTGTAAAACATCTGACTGCAATTTTAGTCCAATAATATCTTTTGAACACATGTAAAGGTTTATCCCTTGTTTTCTGTTTTGGAAGTCTTCTCATTTTCTTTCACTTCCAGTAGCTCCTTGCATCTTAGTGGCATTATCACCTTGTTTGGGGTGAAATGATTAAAAGAAAAATTAATAATTAAATACCAATCTGATTAGAAGAGAAAAAAATTCATTAGAAGAAAAATACATTGAAAGTACACTGATTTGACAATTCTCTGGAGTCAACCTCTGACTAGGCTCATATGCAATATGACCGATTATCGCAAAGCCATTAGTAGCACAATGCAGTATATTTACTAATAGAAGAAAAAAAAAAACAACAGAGATCTACTCAGAGTGGGCTAATTTGAAATCCAGTGGCTCTTAATAGCTTCATTTCAAGGTGGGGTAAAAAAATAATGTTCTGGCTATAGAATCTGATTAAGATATGTTTTTTACCATTTCGTCCAATGTCCTTACAAATGAGTTTGCCTCCAAGAAAGATACCTACTATAAATAAGCAAAATATGTAGTCTGTATAGCTCTTCCACTTTGTGCAATTACTGCCACTATTTTGAATATCACGTAATGGTTGGCCACTCATATCCAAGTATGCCCGTCTGCTAGTGGGGGGGGGGCTAAACATTCCCTATAGCATTTGCCTGCTCAGGCACATTTGTTTTTGTTCGACACCCAAAGAGTCCACCTGTAGTTCATACTGCAACTATGCTGAGCAGACCTTAGTTACAGTTTCTGGGAGAGAGCACATTATCTGGCGTGATAAACAGTCTGTATGCTGAAACCCTTGGTCACAGACAGGAGTCTTTGTAATAGCTCAACCACCACAGACAGCTCTAAAATAGTTCTGTCTACCCAATTTTTTCGGGTAATTTCCAAAGGTACCAAATACTGGGATCATCTCCCCCAGGCTGATACCATTATTAACGCAAAACCATTAGCAGCACAATGTGCTAATAGAGAAAAAAAACAGAGATGTATTCAGAGTAGGCTAATTTGGCATCCAGCAGCTGTTAATAGCTTCATTTCAAGGTGGGACAAAAGAAAATGTTCTGGCCATAGCATCTGGTTAGGATATTTTTTTACCACTTTGTCAAATGTATAACACACATTCCTTACACAGGAGTTTGCCTCTAAGGAAGATACCTACTACAAAGAGGCAAAATGGCTTTTCCACTTTGTCTAATTATTGCAACTATTTTGAATATCATGGAGACACATGCAATTTCACGCTAGCTCAACCACTGACAGCTCCCAAATAGTTGCATCTACTCAATTTCACTTACTAGGCACAGTTCAACCTGTGGTACAATTTTCAGGCCCTTTCCAAAGGTGGGATCACCTCTTCAAGCTGATATCATCAAGAAATCGCCTCCCTGACAAATTGACTATGGTTAGATACAAACCTAAGTCTCATGGTTGGAATGCAAATGTTCTAACCACTCAGTCACAGGCCAATATTATAAATATCGTCTTGATGTTTATATGAATGGCAGATCCTTTGAATCTTTTCAAGTTTTCTCTCACTCCTATATGGTAAACGGACTGTGGCAGATTTAGGGTTACTGTTTTCCCTGCTCGTGGAAGTTGACATTTACTGCGTAGTTCATACTCTGAAGACTATTTCTAATAATAATCATTTCATGCTGGTATGCACTTACAGCCAGATCATGTCAAATCACTGGTTCTCATATGACCACCAAAATTAAGCAACATTGAACCTGGACAGTACCGTCATGAGTGACCACTTGGGACTACCAAGTGCTGCAAAATGGATGTGCTGGTGGTGTAATGGATAATGGCTCAGAATTGCTAATCGGAAAGCCGACTTCTAATTCTTGATGAATTCGTTATATTCACTTATGTGTAAATACCCTTGAGAATGGTATGAATTACCTCTTTCCCTCAGCTATGGGTTAATTAGTAACACATGTATCGCTCTAAACCATTATTATCTTAAAAATAAAATTTCTTACAATCTAAAAGTATTTTCTGGCTAGACATTATGTTTGATGGTTGTCTATATATTGATTTGGTAGGAGTCAGTCAGTTATGTGCCATGCGTGACACATGCTTAGGTGATCATGTATCTTTTGATACATGACTGACAAGGCAGATTTTTTACCTGCAGTAGGTTGCCATTTCTTTCTGCAGTAGACCAGTTGCCATCCAAGGCTATAGAACCCAATCTGTCCTGCTACTTACTTATAACTGAAGAGAGAAAAGGAGGGTTCACACCTTTCCCAAGGGTATTAGCACATAAGTAAATGTAATGGATTCAAACTCGGCTCTCTGATTCCTCAATCTGAGCTGCTATCCATTACTCCACCGACTTACCTGTAATTACCTACGAGGAATATGCTCAGTGGATTGAATAAGGGGTTGTTTGAAATCCCAGTGTAAAGTCACACACCTGATGCCTGGTGGGGGTCCATCTGGGGCTTGAGATTAAAATTAATTTCAACTCTCCCAGATAGCAGAGAACTTGTACACCAAAGAAAATTAATCGAAATAAGTGCCGTGTAATTTGTTATTAAAAAAGGCGGGGGGGTAAAACAAACAAAAAAACAACCAGGAATAACAAAAATTATTGATCAAAATAAAAACAAAAGGTATATCTTCTTTTTTATTTATGTAAAAAATATGAGACGAGAAACGGTCTTCTTAATCTAGAAAAGTGGACCCGCACACGCATGTTAAATTCTAGTAATTTATAGAAATGAAAAGCTTTTTAAAATGCGCGCGTCAGAACACTTTTCTACACTAGTAATCAATATTTTTATCTTAAATAAATAAGCAACCACAATCATTTTAAAATTCTCGTCTTCACAATGTGTTGTTAAGTAGATGTTTGTCGTTATATACCAAATAAACACTATTGAAATTTTACACTTACCTTTCGCATGTCGAATTCATTTTTCTTCTTCAAAACTGCAAAAGTTGAAAGCTACGTTCCTTAAAGTTTATTTGTAAAAATAAAAACATTGTAACTCAATTTTTAGTCATTCTTTAGTAGTTTGTTTGTATTTTCCAGTAAGCCTACAAAATATCTGCATTGTTCGTTCAGTTTATAACAATAACGAAAAGAATGGCGTTAATACAGCAACACCAAGAAAGAAACAAACAAAAAACACACTATAAAAATAAAATTATTTTCAATAAACTGTTTCATCTTAGAACAAAGAAAATCGCTAAGCGGTGTTAAACAATAAACGGTCCCCAAGAAAAAGATTTATAAAAAATATTTTGACGTAACTTCACAAAAAACAAATGTTCTTTATTTAAAACTTTATTATTATTATTTCTTAAATTTTAAACACCTACATTTTTTTAAATAAATTAAATCGGTTATTATTTTTTGGAAGGAATTTTAAAATATCTTTCTGTTGAAATATTTTTCATTTCATCAATATTCAATAGTGGTTGTCAAGTATTTGGGAGTCAATAGAATAATTCTTTTAAAAATTAAAAAAAAAATATATGCGAAAAATTTTTCTTTAACGATTTTTTTCTGAATTCTTGTGCCAATTTCATCTGATGTACATTTAATGTTTTATTCCAAAGAATATGTAAAATTGATGAAATGAGTCAGTGCATAGTACCAATGTGAACATAGATTGAAAAATCCATCAAAGTAATTTGCACTATAACGTTTTTTTATTGTTTTTATTTTTTTTCTTAATACATTCCGTTTCACTCTAAAATTCCAACTTAACAGCACTGACTGTAAAATTCTTGAATTATAATCTGTTACATATAATTCCTATCGCTCAAAAATACCAAATTAATTTGATTCAACTCTGTGGGTCTGAGAGGGTTAAGAAACAAGTTAAGTACCACAATTTCATTTTTTTAGGGAAACTATATTTAAATAAAAAGTAAATGTTGCCGAAATATCACTTTGAAATCGATCCTGTGGCATATTCAAATGTTCGAGTGGACTGACTTATTTTGGATTTTTTAAAAATTTTAAATAAAGTAAAGAAAAAGTTAATTGAATTTTTCAACAGAAAGATATTTTCAAATTTCCTTCCAGAAAGTAATATCCGACTTAATTTATTTAAAAAAAAATGTAAGTGTTTTCTGTACTTAAAGTTTTAAATAAAGAATATTTGTTTGTGAAGTTGCGTAAAAATATTTTTATAAATCTTTTTCTTGGGGAGAGGGGATCAGTTTTTGTTTAACACCGCTTAGTGATTTCCTTTGTTCTAAGATGAAAGTTTATTGAAAATAATTTTACTTTTATAGCGTGTTTTTTGTTTGTTTCTTTCTCAGTGTTGCTGTAATTAACACCATTCTTTTTTGTTATTGTTATAAACTGAACGAACAATGCAGATATTTTGTAGGCTTACTGGAAAATACAAACTCAAGGTTCAAGAATGACTTAAATTGAGTTGTAGTGTTTTATTTATTTTATAGTTTTTACAAGTACACTTTACGGAACGTAGCTTTTCAACTTTTGCCGTCTTGTTTTAAGAAGAAAAATGAATTCGACATGTGAAAGGTAAGTGTAAAATTTCAAATACTTTCAACAATTAATTACTTGAAAGAATAGTTTAGTGTTTTTGGTGTAAACAGTAACACTAGGTTTGTTCAACTTTTCGCCAAAACAAAAAATAAATAAATAAAATACGCATAGCATGAAGAAAAAATGCCTCAAACTTAATAAAAACAAAGTTTTATCGTGAAAAAGTTTAATTAATAAGAGGAAAGTGACTAACAGTAAAACCGACAGACATCTACTACATATTGTGAAGGCGAGAATTTTAAAATGATTGGAAGTTAGTTACTTATTTATTTAGGATAAAAACATTCATTACTAGTGTAGAAAAATGTCCCGACGCGCGCATTTTAAAAAGCATTTCATTTAAATACTAAAATAAGATTTATATAACTATGTGTGCGTGTCCACTTTTCTAGACTAGGACCAAAAATATTTTCATCTCACAATATTTTTTACGTAAGTTAAAAAAAAAAATACAATATGCTTTTTGAATTTTTTTTTCTTTTTTTAATAACAAGTTACAGTAATTACACGGAACTTATTTCGGTTTTTAACTTCTCTGGTGTGCAAGTTCGCTGCTATCTGGGTAGTTGAAATTTTTAATCTCAAGCCCCAGATGACATACCAGACAGTGCATCAGGTGTGTGACTTAAACACTGTGATTTCAAATAACCCGTTATTCAATCCATTGAACATGTTCCTCGTAGGTATAATCAACCCAATACAGGTAGGTAAGTCTCCTACCAAATCAACATACGGATAGCCACTAAAAACATAATTAAAGTCTACTAGACATATGAATATATACATTATCATCTCAATCCCACATATAGGTAAACAGAAACTAGAATTATCATAAACATACATATATAACGCAATATATACATTTTTTCAGTTAAGCTTGGAATCCGTTAAATTTTTGGAGCTTCAAAAGTAAATATAGTCTCTCTCTGGGTTCAGAACGACATAAATTATACTAACATTTGCTTAACAAGTCAAATGCATGTGAAGCCTAATTAACCAATTGAAACCAAACCACAGAAAAATAAAAATACCAGAATTTAAAAAAAATTTTTTCTCTGTATTTCATTCTCTGATGAAGCTTTAATAAAAGTGAAACATGTAAGATTTATTAATGTTTCCTATTTTTTTCTTTATCCTATCATCTCCTACCCATGTAAAGTACTGTGTCCACTTTGTGTAGACTGTCAGCGATACTCCATTCATACTAATTTGATGATGAGCTTGCATGCTCTTAGTCCATTCACCAAGGTTTTAATTTAAATAATGACGCTCTTTTGGTGACTTGAGACAAAACTCTCACAATAGATAACTTTATAGAGATATTTACATTTTGTGTGTAAACACCATGTATAGAATTGAGCTCTGAGAGAAACCAAAAATGGTGTATATTCCATCATATGCAATTGCGCTAACAAACATCTGAAAGCTGTTGACCAGGAAGAGAGATTTCGAAATCCGGCTAGTCATACAGAGAAGGAAAGGAGTTTTCATCAACTGCTGTGGAATTAAGTTAAGACAATAGAGAACAACACTAGAGGATAAGACGACCTAAGAGTGCTTAGCTATGGGATCACCTTTATCTCCACTAATGGCAAAATATACATAGAATACTTTGAAGAAATGGCTACAGAAATGTCTCTAGCAAGGTAGATAAATACTACTGGACTATGGTAAATACTACTGGACCATGTAAAGAAACTATGACTTTCAATAAAATTCACAATGGTAAATAAAGCAGAAGGATGTTTAATAACGATCACAGAATATTCATTCAAGATATCAGTAGATCCTAAGGCAACATTCACTGGACAATGCCTGAATTTCAATTTCTGTCACTGATGAAAAGTCAAGAAAGAGATTGCTCCTTGCCTACAATATTGGGCCAAACCAATATTTAGTGAACCAGGCACATACCAACAGAATTGATTGATTCATTTGTTTTCTACAGCGTATCAATCCTTTGCAGGTTATTTAAAGCCAGAAAATATTTTTAGCTTGTAAGAAATTTTATTTTTCAGATAAGGGTTTAGTAATACAAGCCTTACTAATTAACCCATAGCTGGGGAGGAGAAGAGGTGGATTCATACCTTTCCCAAGGGTATTAGCGCATAAGTGAATATAACGAATGCAATTAGAATTAGAACTCAGTTCTCCGATTATCAATTCTGAGTCATTATCTATTACACCAGCTGCACATCCAGACAGAGCATCTATCAGTATTTTAACCTATTGTAATATGAAATGCAAGTTGTAATATCCCAGCAACAGAAGGGAGATAACCCCTAGAGACACAAGAGTTAGGTCCCCTCCGGACATCCGGTTAATCTTAATCAGCAGCTTCACAGCAAAAAGGGAATAGGAGGCTACCATCACCGGAGGGACAATCAACAACCATCCTAACATCCTAGCAAGGCATTAATCGACGCCTAGCAAATATCGATAGCCTCTTGCGCAGAACATTACACAAGTAGAGTGGCATCTAATATGCCATTAAATACAAATTAAAAATTAGACACACTGAGAAAAGTCAGGTTCAAAATTGAAAAAGTATTCAACAAAATCATATGTCATATACATTTGCCTAATATTAAACAAATGTATGCAAAATCCGTTGACATATTCTAGAGCCTGTCAACAGGACAACCACCAGCATTGCACCTATTCTATAGGTTTGCCTATCATCTGGTTCACACACCACCCTGTCTTTTGAACAGGAGTGGAGGTTTATCCCTTGTTTTCTGTTTGGGATTGGGTTTCTGGTTCTTTCTCAAGTTTACTTCAACTCTACATTTCCAACATCTCAGCCTAAATTCTGAAATTTTATTTTATATATATATATATATATATATATAATATTATTTTAGGAGTAAAGGTTTATCTCTTGTTTCTTGTGTAGGATTGGGATTCTGTTTCTCATTCTCTTTCACTCCCAGTAATCCCTTGTATCTTAGTGGCATTATTGCCTTGCTTGGGGTGAACTGATTAAAAAAAAATTCAAACCATAATATTGTAATATGAAATGAAAATTGAATGAAGTCTAATATGCCATCAAATACAAATAAAAAATTAGACACACAGGGAAAAGGCAGAGTCAAAATTGAAAAAGTATTAAACAAAATTGGATGTTGTATATATTTGTCTAATACATTGGTATATTCTAGAGCCTACCAACAGGGCAGCTGCTAATTACTTGTGATGAGAAATAATAATTTTAAGTTTTTAAATCACTCTCAGGCATGATCATGAATATAAAAAAAAAAATTATTAAATCTTATAAAATTTAATGTCTCGAATGTGGGGGGTCCAGTTTGCTAATTCGTTATTGATCCTTTGACTGAAACCAAAACAAAATATGCACATTGGTTTTTTTTTTGTATTTGTTTAGCAGCATGTCAATTGCTATGGGTTATTTAATGACAAAATTTAAATATTTTTTAAGCAAATTTTTATTTTACCTTTTTGGAGATGATAATGGTTTAGTGGTACATGTCTTACTAATTAACCCATAGTTGGGAAGAGAAGTAGAAGATTCATACCTTTCCCAAGGATATTTGTGCGCAAGTGAATATAATGAATTCAACGAGAATTAGAAATCAGCACTTCGATTAGCAATTCCAAAACATTATCCATTACATGACTCTACACATCCAAGTTTACAGCACTTTGTAGTTCCAAGTGGTCATCCATCTGGGTACTGACCAGGTTTGATGTTGCTTAACTTTGGTGATTGTATGAGAAGCATTTTTTCGACGTAATGCGGCCATATGCACATACCAACAGAAGATGGTCAGCATTAGAAATGCACTTCAGAGTACCAACTATGCAATAAATATCCAATTTCATGGGCAAGGACAGAAGAATGAAGAGAAGTAACCCAAAATCTGCTGCACTCTGTTTACCATATGTGTGTAGAAGGAGATCATTTGAAAGGATTCAAAGGATCCGCAGTTCATACAAGATCAAGATGACATTCAAAATATTGAGCATGTGGCCGAGTGGTTAGAACATTCACTTTCTGACCATGAGGTCCAGGTTTGTATGGTCATTTTGTCAGGTAGGTGACTTCTTGATGGTATTAGCCTGGAGGAGATGATCCCTGCATGTGGTACCTTTGGAAAGCACCCAAAAACCATACCACGTGTTGATCCAAACCTTCCAAGTGAAATTGGATTGACAGGACTATTTGTAGTGGTTGGGCTATTACAAAGTGTTGTAGAGTAGCTTGCACACCTTCAACACTCTACCAGATGGCCTGGCTCATAGCCTTAAATAGTCTACGATTAACGACTTCAGCAGTTGGTTAATAAGTTGATACTAAACTGATTAATATTCAGACTGATCATACTTTGTCTGGCTATACAGCATTTGACCCTCCTCTATTCCTTGTGTCTTGTTAATTGTTTTGTAACTTATTTTTCTGTGTTTTTTGTATGTATCCATTAACACAAGATACTGGTGCTGAATGAATGTATTAAGCACTCATTCTTCTCTGTGTATCATTCACATGGATGATACATCACAAAGTCGCATGTCTGTGACTGAGGGTTTCAGCATACAGACTGTTGATCACACCAGACAATGTGCTCTCTTCCAGAAACAGTAAATAAGGTCCACTCAGTATAGTTGCAGTATGAACTACAGGTGGACTCTCTGGGTGTTGAACAAACACAAATGTGCCTGAGCAAGCATCTGCAATAGGAAATAGTTAGCCACCCTAGCAGACAGGCATATTTGGATATAAATGGCCAGCCATTACGTGATATTCAAAATAGTGGCAGTAATTGCACAAAGTGGAAACGCTATACAGACTACCTATTTTGCTTATTTTTAGTAGGTATCTTTCTTGGAGGCAAATTCATTTGTAAAAAAATGTCTTAATCAGATGCTATGGCCAGAACATTATTTTTTACCCCACCTTGAAATGAAGCTATTAACAGCTGCTGGATTTCAAATTAGCCCACTTGGAGTAGATCTGTTTTTTATTTTTTCCTCTATTTATACATATACTGCATTGTGCTATTAATGGTTTTGCAATAATCTGTGATATTATGTATAAGCCCAGTCAGAGATTGACTCCAGAGAATTATCAAATCAGTGTACTTTCAATGTATTTTTCTTCTTAGTGAATTTTTTTTCTCTTCTAATCAGACTGGAATTTATTTATTAATTTTTCTTTTAATCATTTCACCCCAAGCAAGGTGATAACGCCACTAAGACACATGGAGCTACTAGGAGTGAAAGAAAATGAGAAGACTTCTTAAACAGGAAACAAGGGATAAACCTTTACATGTGTTCAAAAGATATTATATTGGACTAAAAGTGCAGCCAGATGCGTTACACTAAACTACTAGCTGGGAGGAGAAGAGGTGAGTTTATGCCTTTCCCAAGGATATTTGTGTGATGAACTTGACTGGAATTGAAACTTGGCCCTCAGATAAACAATTCTGAGCCATTATACATTGCACCACCCTCATGTAAGCTTACAGGCCCTCGTATTCCCAAGTGGTCACCCATCTAGATTCTAGCCAGGAATGATGTTGTTTAACTTTGGTGATAGTACATTAACCAGTTTTTCATCATGATGTGGCCATCAACCTTCTCCTGATAGTGTTATGGTCCAGGTCATTGTACCACAGTGATGGTCCAAGGTCGAACCAATAAAGAAGAACTCGAACACAGGTCTAGAATAACAGGTATATTACAAACAGGAATATATACAGAGAAGTAGAAGTGTTAGTATGAACAATCAGGTTTAGTAGAGAGAACAATGTAGTCTCAACCAGTATCACTATTCCAATGTCTTGTAGTAATTGTCTGAACCCGACTCTTTTTCGGACTGCCTCTGACTCGACTTGAACTACTGACCTGACTTGAACTACTGACTGGCTCCTTGCCTACTCGAACACGGGTATGGAATAACACGGATATATTACAAACAGGAATATATACAGAGAAGTAGAAGTGTTAGTACAAACAATCAGGTTTAGTAGAGAGAACAATGTAGTCTCGACCAGTATCACTATTCCAATGTCTTGTAGTAATTGTCTGAACGCGACTCTTTCGGTCTGCCTCTGATTCAACTCTTGACTCGACTTGAACTACTGACTGACTCCTTGCCTACTCCTGAGGCGCAGTATTTATTAAGTATGGAATAGTCCATTATTATTATGGGTAAGACCCCATAACAGATAGAGAAATCTCCGTAATGAGAACATCAAGGCTCATAGTCAAATGTTTATCATTTTGCAAAGAAAGTATACCTAATTTGTTTGATTTCAAACTTTTCCTTCTCTAACACTGGCTGTTATCTAGGAGTAGAAAACTCACTTTCTTAGTTCACCCATAACTGGGAGAAGAATAAATGGATTCATACAGGTTGGGGAAGGGGGGCTCATGGGTCTCTGACTCTACTACATCTCAATGTTCATGAAGTAGTATTCATATAAAATACAAATTTCATTGTAACCTAATTATGTACAATAATGGATCATATGCAGTATAGGTGAACAATTCAACTAGAAAAATTCAAAATAAATACAGTGTATCTAAATACAAATTAGAGACATATTATAATAGATCATGCCATCTTATATAAATCAACAATTTTTTGTGGCAATTTTAAAGATTATTTTGAGATTTGTCTTAAAAAGATGAATAATTTTAAAGCATTCATTGATAAAAAAAAATAATGAATGTTATATAGTGTTTTTTTTTTTTTCAAGACATAGTATAAGCAAAACAAATTCATGGATTTGGATAGAAAAAAATAAAAGATTTGTGATTAAGCTAAGGTAAAAAATGATATTTCTTAATTGCCTCGAATCATATGGTGTCTGTCAAAATATGAAAGTAATCAGCTATTAATATATTTATATGTTCATCAATCAAAATTCCAGACTAATGTTTTCATCACCATCTCCCTCAAATTTTAAAGTATCCTGAAATCAAAATGTCTTCATTTTTAACTTATCATTTATACATGTTAGAGGCAGGAGTTTAGTATTTTTCCTTTTAAAATTTATCTAAATGTTTTAAAGTTTTAAAAATGAATAAAAAAAACAAAAGTACCCTGAAATCAAAATGTTTTTTTTTTAACTTATCATTTAAAAATGTTAGACGCATGAGATTAAAATGTTTAGATACATTATAAAAGCAAAAATATTAAATTTTTAAAAATAAATAAAAAAACAAAAGAAGTTGAAGTTTACTGTAACCTTTTATAAAAATGACAACTTTATTTTTATTTTAAACATTTTGGGTTAAATGACATTTTAATTTTACAGTGAAAGATTTTTATCAATTTTCATGCTTAAAGTAACTTTTTATACTTTGTGCTCGATGCATTCATTTCCTATACAAAAAAATATTAGCACATTCCAATTACTCATAGTAAAACAAAATCAATGGCAATTATCTACACTGTATTTGGCTAAATTTTCTGCTCATCATTTTTAAAATTCTCCCTTGTATTTTCAGTTTAGCATATGATAAACAGAAAATTTAACATAAATATTACTTGTTAAAAGTTCATTCAAGATTTTAAACAAAATTAACCAAAAAATTATTATATTTTTGTTTTTTTTTTTCATTAAAGCAAAATTACTTTTTACAGTTCTGATTTTTTACATTTGGAGAAAACAAAACAGAATATCAAAATTTAATTCCTTCAAAATTCATCTTTCATTTAGTTCTAATTCACTAGTTAAAAAATTAAGCATTTATCTTGTTCTGATTTGCTTTTGGTTTGTAAGCAAGCATGCTCCATTTATTAAAAGCTCATTACTATTGATAAGAAATAAGAATTTTTTGCAAACATGGATAAATGTGCCCCCAATAATACAGTAGCAAAAAGACAATTTTTCCCATGACACCATTTTTTGACTACCTTCACTCTTCATCAACGTTTATTGTTGTAAAAAGTGATGATTAGAATTGTAATAAAACCTATACATATGACCGTGGATTTATACATTTTCTTTGTTCTTGAGAATTTACAACAAATAATATAAAATGATATTTATTAGGATAATTCTATATTTATAACATTCTAAAAACTAATTAAAACTAACACAATGCAATATTTATCATTCAGCAATTTATAAAGAAATATATGTGAAAACAATTTTTATTCATAAATTTATAAACACTAGGTTATTAAAATATGTAAACCATTTATAAGAAATTCCTTATTAATTAACCTTTTTATAAAGTTTGAATCTATTGGCATTTAGCTGAAGTTTTGCCAGCCATTTCAATAAATAATTTAGTAGTATAAATAAGCAATTTAACAGTGTTTATTATTTTTGTTTGAAATTCTCAAGAACAAAGAAAATGTATAGATTCACTTTCATATTTTTAGATTTTATTACAATTCTAATCATCAATTTTTAAAACAATATTGCCAAAGAATGAACATAGTTAAAAAAAAAAAAAAAAAAAAAAAAAGCAGTGTCATGGGAAAAACTGTCCTTTTCACACTCTGTCTTAATTGAGATAAATTCATCCATGTTTGCTGACTTTTTTCCTTTTACAAATTACTAGTTTTCCTAATAAATATAATGCTTAATTAAAAATTTTTTAACATCCTGACATTGTACAGAAAAATTCTAACCATTCATCCCAAAATTAATGTCTTACCAGTTTAGGACAATAGAATTACAATAATTTGGGGTTCTGCATTTTTATATCCTTAACAATAATATACATAGATTAGCTGATTCAACAGATGCTCATGTATTTTAGCTTTTGTTAAAATCTAAAGCTTATTTTGTGTTTTACAGATACACTGGCATGAAAAAGAAAATTTACACTTAGTATTCACTAAAATCATTTTAACTTTGAATACAGTAAGGTTTTATAAAGAGCTCACATCAGGAACCATGGCAGCACCGACAAAAGAAAAATGTACTCCTTGTGAACATAGTGAATGCAATTTTTTTTAACCTGTACAAAATTTGAAAAAACTCAGTCCAGAATGATTGAAATTCTTAAGAAAATGTATGTTTTACTTTTTATGTTAGATTGTTACTACAATTCTAATCATTGCTTATTGCCAAAGAATAAAGGTAGTTAAAAAATGTGTGTCATGGAAAAAAACTGTCCTTTTTTTCACTTCATTGTATTGCAAGCACATTTATCCATGTTTGCCAAATTCTTTTTCTAATTGATATAATCTTAAAAAAAAAAAAAAAATCATACCCCAAAAAATCTAACCAGTCATTCCAAACAAATGTTTTATCCCTCTAATTTGATTACATTAATTTTGAGTTTTCCATTTATACATCCTTAACAATAATATACATGAATTAACTGATATTCAAATTCAACAGATGCTCATGGATTTTAGCTTTTGTTAAAACCTAAAGTTTGTTTTGTGTTGTTTTACAGATACTCTGGCATGAAAAAGAAAATTTACACTTAGTATTCACTAAAATCATTTTAACTTTGAATACAAGAAAGTTTTACAGGAACAATGGCAGCAGCAACAAAAGAAAAGCGTAATCCTTGTGAACATAGTGAATGCACTTTTTTAACCTGTACAAAATTTGAAAAACCCATTCAGGAAACAATGAAATCGTGTGAAGTATGTGGATCAACATTTTCACGGAACACATCTCTCAAAAGACATATGCGAATACACACTGGAGAGAGACCGTATTCTTGCGAGGTATGTCAGTCTGCATTTACCCAATCTTCAGATTTAAAAAATCACATGCGAAGACATACTGGAGAAAAACCATATTCTTGTAAAATGTGCAAATCTGCATTTGCACAATCCTCAGATCTAAAATGTCACATACGAACACATACTGGAGAGAAGCCATATTCTTGTGAAATGTGTGGATTTGCATTTTCACACAATTCACATTTGAAAAGACATATACGTACACACACAGGAGAAAAGCCATATTCCTGTGAAGTGTGTGGCTCTGCATTTTCAGATAATTCACATTTGAAGATACACATGCGAACACATACTGGAGAGAAACCATATTCGTGTGAAATTTGTGGATCTTCCTTTTCATTAAATTCAGAGTTGAAAAGACATGTGCGAACACATACTGGAGAAAAGCCATATTCTTGTGAAGTGTGTGGATTTGCATTTTCACTGAATTCTCATTTGAAAAGGCACCGACGAACACATACTGGAGAAAAAGCATATGCTTGTGATGTTTGTGGATCTGCATTTAGAGACAATTCATATTTAAAGAGACATATGCGAATACACACAGGGGAAAAGCCATATTCTTGTAAGGTTTGTGGATCTGCCTTTTCACAGAGTTATACTTTACAAAGTCACATGAGAACACACACAGGAGAAAAACCATATTCTTGTCAAGTGTGCAAATCATCCTTTTCACAGATGTCATATTTGGTGGTACATATGCGAATACACACTGGGGAGAAACCGTATTCTTGTGAGGTGTGTAGATCATCATTTCTGGATAAATCAAATTTAAAAAGACATATGAAAATACATATTGGATAGGAAAGATATTCTTGTGAAGTGTATAGATCAGCAGTTGTAGTTTAGAAACTCAAATGCAGAAAAACTTTCCAGTGGCATTGTTTTTGTCATCACCTTATTCATGTCAAGAATAAAACAAGCAAAGTAATGATAAAAGTGATATCTTATTTGTGTAATACACTAGTATTGGGTTGAACTTCATTGAACCAAGTCTAGTCAGATGAAGTCCTAAGGGGCAAAACATGTCACACAAAACCTTTTTCTAGTCTGTCTATATTTCTGAGATGAGGTATTATGTACATTATTTACATTATTCAAGGACACATGGCACAGTGGATAAAGGCATTGGTTAGATCCAGTGACAGGACCCAAAGAGTGTGAGTTCAATAATTCGTTAAGGCAGTGGAGAACTTTCAGAGGGAAATTAACAGGAGATAACTGATAACTGACATCCATCAAACATGGCATGTGGAACTAGAACAGTCTACCCCAGTGAGCGAAATAAAGGGTTCAGTTCGACATTCCAACCACCTGAAGAAGGCCAGAGCGTACAATGGCTGAAACGTTGTAATAAATATGGTGACAAAGATGAGGACAATAGTCCGAATAATGTAAATAATGAACCTTTTTGTACTTTGTTATTCATGTTTCCTTCCAAATTGTTCTTGATATATAAAAATTTATATATCATCCCATTTCCAGGAATGATAGATTGTGAATGAATTTCCATTCGGTTAAGTGCTGATCTTTCCAAAATCTTGTATATTTGTATACTTTTTAAATCAAATAAAATTCTATGAATGTTTTGTTTTCGTTTATATCACTGTTTATGCTGTTTGATTTTATATGGTGTTTTAAGTATAGATGTTCAGATGTTTACCTGTCTTAGTGCAGCTCAAAGCTGAATGGACAGAAAGTACTTCTTGCACATTACTTGCATGCCAATCTGCTCGGGCTGATTTGTGTTTTTTTTTTTCCCAACCCCCACAGTGCTAACCTGTGGTTTATACAGCAACTCTGTTGAGTGAACTTAGTTACAGATTAAGTATGTGCCCCACTAGGGCAACATATGTTTTTGCATTCAGTGTTATCTTTCTATACTAGTTACCAGTCAAGACTAGTGTCCCGTCTGCCCATGTAGCTGGGAGAAATGATAGCTTCACATTGTTCCTCGGGTATATTGTGGTGAAAGTGAATGTAATGATCTTAACTGGTATTTGATAGCAGCTTGCTGATTTCTTCCTTTTCTCATCAAGAACTATTCTTGGCTTTCCTCTTATCCACCTAATGAACAACTTACAAATATTACTGTTTTCTATGGCACCATTTCCATAAATGGCGCTTATATTTTTTTGCTGTTTGTACTGCATTGATTCCTCTCTAGAAGTAAAACATCATCAAACCCTTGTTCTCGGTTTCCCAGATCGAAATTTCCACTTCTGCAACTCTCAGCTATTGTAGAACATCATTTCCTTTGCAGTCATAAAAGAGTATCAAATGCTTTCAGTAACTCTGATGGTTTTCTGGTGGTACAAACTTTAATGTTTGTTGGTCTTAAAGAAATATATATATATATATATTCAATAAATGAGGGAAAGAGAAAGGAAGGGTGTAGTTACCACAGACAGCAACTAGAAAAAGATGAAAAATAACAAGGGAAGAAAAAGAAAAAAACAAAAAAAAGATAGCCTATATTTTGTGTGTGTGTTTTTTTTTTTTTTTTTTTTTCAGCTTTTTAGTCAGGTGTACAGTTATCTTTTCCTTGCTTGAGTTCTGAAGAGAGAAATAGATTAACATGTCACCTTTTCATTTTCTCCCTTTTCATGTTGCTAATTTGATGTGATTATAGCCTTCCTTTCTTTTGCTCATATTTTATTGAATATATCTATTTTATGCCAATAAATATTTATAATTTATATTATATATTTATTAATTTATATATATATATATCTATATATATATTTATTTTATATATTTATATATATATATTTTTTTTACATATATAAAGTAAAATATATATATTTTATTTTATATATATATATATATATATATATATATATATATATATATGTATTTACATATATATATATACATATATATGTATATTTTTTATATATATATATATTTTATGTATTTTTATATATATATATATATATATTTTATATTTATATATATATACATATTATTATTTTATTATATATATATATATATATTTTATGTATTTATATATATATATATATATATGTATTTTATATATATGTTATTTTGTATTTTTATATATATATATATATATATATATTTTATGTATTTATATATATACACATATATATTTTTTATATATATATATATATATATATATATATATTTTATGTATTTATATATATATACATATATATGTATTTTATATATATATATATATATATATACACATATATATGTATTTATATATATTCATTCACTTTGTATTATTATATTTATTTATATTCATATTATAATTTATATTTATAAATTTATGGCAATAAACATTTATTAACTTTAACTGGGTTTCCTATTCAAAATCTTCGGTAAATCTTAATTCTTCTGTTAATAATTGAATAAGTGGGTTTTATGACAATCAAATATTCACGGAAATTCCCCAATTGCATTGCTAAATATTTGAGCTTAACAACTTTAACACAATATTGCAATAACAATCATAAATATGAATGCTGGTTATTATTTTGAGAAGTGGGTACAAATTAAAAGATTTGAAATTGACAACAGACGTTAAACACTTCTATTTTCTTTTTTTTCATTTTCTGACTTAAAACAAGTAGTTTCTTTCATGTCTTTTGTCTTCTCATGCGATGAAAGTGGAATTGTCCATTATTTATGAGGCATTAGCAGGAGACGTTAAACACTTCTATCTTTCTTTCTTCCTTTTTTTGCTGAGACCAAGTAGCGTCTCTGTCAATGACGATAAACTACATCCAACAGGGAGGTTTTGAGCAGCATAGAACCACCTCTAAATAGTAGTTGTTCTTTGGTCCACCTTGACACTGGGTGGTAGCACCTTTTAGGGTCCCAGCTATGGGTAAAAAGCAAACCCCCAACCATGACACATTTTTCATAATCAAAATACCAGAAATGTATTTTTATGTAAAAAAAAAAAAAAAAGTACTAACCTTAAGGTGTTGAAGAGATAGAACGATAGCCATACTGAAAACACATGACTAGATTTTGTAAATTTGGTGAAAGGAGAGGATGGAACACAGAAAAAGGAAAATTGTTTTTTTTTTTTAATCACTTGTCAACAGTGAATTTGGCAAAGCTGAATCACCAAGAGATATTGTTTAAAAGGCAAATCTGGGTTAGGAAATCGTTCACAGGCCATGAGAAAATTTGGTCAGAGGTAAAACTGCTTTGAGTTTGTGTTTTTTTTTTTTTTTTTTTTTTTTTTTTAATAAAAAAAAAGAAAAGAGAAAAAATATATTTTCTCAGTCAATGAAGAGTCATATGGTAAATTTCAAACTTGGGTGAATTCTGAGAAAGTTTATTCCATTTATCAAGGAAGCACAATCGAAAAGGAAAAGTATAAAAATGGATGTCATGACAGGTAAAATAAACCCAAGGAAACTGACATGCAAAAACAATGTTGTGAAAATAAAGACTAGATGCCAGGATGGGAGTGGAGTGGGGAGAGAGAGTTAAAATATCTAGTAATATATTTTATTTTGTAGTTGAAAGTATACACTTGTGTTCAAAATATTTTTAGTTCAAGCTATACAATTATATTACATTTTGGCATTAAATAACCCATAGAGGTTGATATGCAGCTAGACAAAACTAATCAACCAAAAATCTTGTCTTTTCACACAATCAAAACAAAATAATCCATTATGGGGTATTTGCAGTATGAACTAATGAAAGTGGGGACAAGCATAATTATAGTAGGATTCAATGTATCCTATTAATCCTAATAATAATAATACAAGTGTCTCTGAAATTTATTTTATTCAGATTCTGGTTTGTTTTCTTTCCCAAATCTGATGTTGCAGTGTCGTGCCTATAAGCAATCTTTCTGTAAGTGTTTGATTTCTTGAATCTTTTTTTTTTTACTAATGTTTACGCAACAGAAGGCCCAAGAGCCACTACATGTAGAGGGTTACTCTGTGGACTTTTATTGGTGCAGGAAAGAACAAGATTTAAGAGCACAGCTTTTCATTTCAGAACTTAGAAGGAACGGGAAACTGAATCCTAAACAGGAAACGAAGAATAAATCTCTGTTTCTGTTCAAAAGACCAGTGAGAAGTGTGAATCAGACGATAGGTGAACCTATCATTGCTCCACTTGTATATTTGATATTTTGAAAGCATATCAGCTTAACATCATCTTATAAAGTTTTTTTTTTTTTTTAAATCATTTCACCCCAAGCAAGGGAGTAATGCAACTAAGATGCTAAGGGTTACTGAGAGTGAAAGAAAATAAGAAAACTTTAGTGATGAAAAAGGACAATAAAAGAACAGGATTCAGAATGCCAAGACAGTAATTGACTTTGCATTTATATATATTTTAAGATTGTATTTGGCAGGGAAGCAAAAAACTGGAAGAGAGTTCCACAGGTGAGAAGTGCGAGATGAGAAACTATTAGAAGAGAACTTATGGTTGCATTTATCTATTTCAACAGTAAAAGGATGGGGACCTAGCTGCCAGTCTAGTAGTACGCTCAACTTCAAGTGGTTGAAGTACCAAGAAGGAGAGCTCAAAACAATTGCCATGCAAATATTTATAGAAAAGACAGGGAAACCATGTCATGACAGTGGGAAAGAAACTGAAGTTGAGATGCCAGGTCAGGACTGATAACATTACAGACACATGTTTGGATTTTGTTGAGAATCAGGAGTAGCAGAGCATATATGGCAAATTTATTCAATGCATGGACAAATGGTAGATTTATAAGTGTGTAAAATGAGTTCTAGAGAGAAAACTTATCTGGCTAATACAGTGAATTCAATATAATCATTTCACTTCATGTCAGTGGAAAACATGAGACTGAGAAGGCACAATAAGTTGCTCTCGTGAAGGTTAGCATCAACCATGCTGATAAAAGGTAAAAATGGTTTAGCAAACTTGGACTGTTGTGCCCATAAAAAAAATATAATAATACAATTAAAACTGATACAATGCAATATTTATCATTTACCAATGATAAAGAAATAAATATGAAAATAATTTTTTATTCATAAATTTCTAAACATTTATTAAATTATTAAAATATGTGAACCGACAATAAGGAAATCTTTATTATTTATGGTTGAAACTGCCAAAGACTTACGTTGTTAAATCTGAAAGAAAAAGAAAAAATCATTAGATGCTTAAACTTAGTTCACATTTAAAATCGGTCCAAGTTATTGGAACACTCTTTATAATGGAGTAGATTTGGCTCCAGTGCAGTGATGGCATAACACGCTGGGCAGTGGGCTTATAATACTGCTTCTTGAGTGTATCCTGGTCTAAGATGGCACCACCTATAAAACTGCTGAAGAGGCAGTATCATTGATCATGGTACCTGTGTACAACAGCCCTACTTTTCTAACTCACAGTCGCCAGGGTCTTCTGGGTGGTTGGGTTACAACTTCTTCACTTTAGCCGATATTCAATTTGCCAACCTTCTATTGGCCTTTCCCAGCCCATGTGTTTAGATCCTGGAAAAAATGTATCCAACAATCTGCTAGATCCTCTAGAAGAGGAAATCTACCACACAAATCAGATATAGCAGTATTATAAATAACCTCTGCCAAGGAATACATTAAAACTCTTCTTATAAACAACTAGCAGTAGAGCCTGGCATTGCCTGGGGATGTAACAGTAAGAGATAGATCAAGTATCAGCCATCATAAAGACTGAAAAATAAAATTGACAAAGATTATTGCTTAAGGTTGACGGACATGCATGTCTTAGTTTTTTGTTTTTTTTACGAATTGGTCAAACCCAAACTCAAACAAAAACATTGTTTTCAATCATTATGAGTCTACCGATTGAATAGAATTTTATTATAAAAAATTGTCTTGTAAATGGAATTTTTAAAGCATTCTGAATGTAAAAATAAAGAAAAAAGTGTGCAAGAGAATAAGAAACACTACCTACCAAAAAAAAAAAAGTGAAGTTTTGTTGAAATCGGTTGAAAAATGTAGGAAATCCGATCCCATATATAAACGAACACACACAAACAATCTGGGTTTTATAATAAGTATAACTCGATATGACTTGTCCCCCTTTCATTCTTGCGATGCGTCTTAATCGTGTTTTCAAATTGATTTTGTGCAAAAACAATTGTGTTTTTCCAATTTTTGGCACTGTCAGAACCACCGCAAGGTAATTTTACATAGTCCTGTGAAGTTTTGTTGAAATTGGTTGAAAAATGTAGGAAATCCGATCCAATATATAAACGTACACACACACACACACACAACCTGGGTTTTATAATAAGTATATATGATAACAACTTGGTTTAATTTGATGTCAGAAATATTGAATACTGATGGTGTTGTAAGTGTAAATATTATTTACAACAATATGGGACCACTACTTCAGGTAAGTTCTTTGTACTTCTGTCTGGTAAAATAATTGTTGCTGGGGAGCACTACAATTCCTGGCAATTAAATAGAGTTTCTGCCAAACCAAGCCTGACTGGTATTCGATTCTAACAATATGATGCCACAGATGCGCTCTTACCTTGCACCTACCAATTTCAGTACCTATACAATTTGGAGAGTGCCCCAGTTTTTCTCGCATGTGCTTTTACCATGCCAGTGACATCCTAGTTTTGACGATTCTCAAACTTTTGACTCTGTCAATCACTTACTTTATTACTTTAACATTATTTTCAGCATATACTCATATTTGAATAGACGCTCAGTTCATTATTAAACAGTATATTTATCTATTTTTGTCTACCATCCTAAATATTCGAGAAATCTTATCAGAGAAAAATATGTACTCTCCAGCAGGATTTGAACCTGCATTCCCCTAGGGGAAACTCTAATTAGATCTGGCATGTCTTGGCTACAGAGTGTATCAATGACCAAGCAAAGCTGAATAAAATTACTATGAATATCAGAAATATATAACTTCAATAAAACTACGACACACATATCACTGCTTCTAGTAATTATGTATATGCACAAAAGTGGTGTATCATCTACCATGTATTCAATTGTGAAAACAGAATAACATATTTTTATTACTTCCAAGCTCCCAAGAAAATTAAATTTTGGTATTAAACCTCATATGGGGTTGATATACCATTAAACAAACAAATCAAATCTTATGGAACTTATTGTAGTAGTAACTGTCACGCAGTATAGTATCAAGAGTTACTAGATTACCTACCTTGAAGGGAACTCTCAAGAAGTGGAGTGTAGTAAATGCTCCATGGAAAAAACAAAATTGCTAGTTGCATAACATTGAACTAATATGTAAACTTATAAAGATTACATTTCCTTAGTATTGATATTACAACCACAATTATAGCTATTATCGTTATGCAGATGCATACTAATAATGACCATGTTCTGTTGTGTTTTCAACTTTAAAAACTTCATTAGTCGTCAGATCCTCCAGTTTATTGAGTCACCTCCCTAAATCAAGGTATTGTTCTGTCTTCACTAATTCGAGTACCTAGGCGTAATATAACTTTGGGAAACTTTCTCATCTAGGGTTTCCATAGTTCAGTCTAGTTACCAACCAACACATTCACCAAAGCCAGCAAAGAATCTTTAGTCTCAAAACTCTTCTGTACCTGATGTACAATGATGTATTAATTATTCTCATATGCCAATTTCAATCATATTTTCTTATTTTATCTTTTTTTTTTTAACCATTTCACCCAAAGCAGGGCAACAAATCCACTAAGACACAAGGGGTTAATGAGTGAAAGAATAAAAAAAAAGTTGGAGATACGTTGAGATACAGTCTCGACGTCTGTCAAACTCTCTGCTTTGACGGAGAGGAACCCGGACAAAGCTTTGCCGAAAGGCAAAGTTTCGTCCTGGGAGGTAGACAGGCCCTGAACCCGTCTAGGCGGGTTCAAAGGGTACATTTTTGGCCGAGCCTACGGGCTCGGAGAAACCCACTTTCATCTCGGCCTTGTGCCACATACATTCCTCGTGGGTGGGATATTAAATACCAAGAATAAAAAAAAGTGAAACACTTAAAGAGTGAGAATAATAAAACAAGAATTAAGAACGTTTATTTTTGCTGTAATTTCTCAAGAACAAAGAAAATATATTAATTTATTTATTTTATATGTTTAGGTTTTATTCCAATTTTAATCATTGCTTTTTAAAATCATTACCAAAGAGTGAAGGTAGTTGAAATAAAAGCAGTGTCATGGGAAAAACCATCCTATTGACACTCTGTTTTTTTTTTCTTTTTGCATACATGAAAATCCATGTTTACTGCACGTTTTTCTCCCATTGGGCTGTTAGAGCTAGTAGAGATGAGAGATCAGCTGTCAGGCCCTGGACATGTAAATTTCTTTCTGGATAAATCTTACTTATTATAAAACGCAGATTGTGTGTGTGTGTGTGTGTGTCTGTACGTTTATATATTGGATCGGATTTCCTACATTTTTCAACTGATTTCAACAAAACTTCACAGGACTGCGTAAAATTACATTGCGGTGGTTCTGACAGTGCCAAAAATGGGAAAAACACAATTGTTTTTGCATGAAATCAATTTGAAAACATGATAAAACACAATTCTGTCGCCAGAATGAAAGGGGGACAACTCATATCGAATTATACTTATTATAAAACCCAGGTTGTTTATGTGTGTGTGTGTGTTCATTTATATATGGGATCGGATTTCCTACATTTTTCAACCGATTTCAACAAAACTTCACTTTTTTTTTTGGCAGGTGGTGTTTCTTATTGTCTTACAGACTTTTTTCTTTATTTTTACATTCAGAATGCTTTAAAAATTCCATTTACAAGACAATTGTTTATAATAAAATTCTATTCAATCGGTAGACTCATAACGATTGAAAACAATGTTTTTGTTTAAGTTTGGGTTTGACCAATTCGTTAAAAAAAAAAAAAAAAAAAAAAAAAATAATTAAGGCATGTATGTTTGTCAACCTTAAACAATAATCTTTGTCAATTTTATTTTTCATCTTTATGATGGTCGATACTTGATCTATCTCTTACTGTTACATCCCCGGGCAACGCCGCGCTCTACTGCTAGTATTTACTAAGGCTCTCAGAATATTCTTAGGTAGATAATTAATATAAATCAGAAAGCCTGAATATTGAACCTTGAGAGATGCCTGCATTGATCTCATAGGCTGACCATTGATGACAATCTTTAAAGGACTTGAGGATTGTGAGGACTCTTCCAGAGATCCCATATCTGGAGAGTTTGTGCAGCAACCCTCTATGCCACACCTTGTAGAAGGCCATTGAAATATATAAGACTATCATTCTTGTGATGAATTTATTATCAAGTGCTTCACTGATTCTGTGTTATGACAGAACATCAGCAGTGGAGCTAAAAAAGCAAAAGCTATACTGCTTGTTGCTGAGATGATAACCTTCTTGTTGATCATAGACTCAAAGTGTTTGCTGATGATAGTAAAGTGGCTGATGGGTTATGTATTGAGAAAGGGGTTAAATGCACCCCTACATTCTTGACAATGGCAGACAGCTGACACCTTTTCAAACCACTGGGATTTTATCCTGACCAGTTGCCTTTTGATGACTCTGGAAACTTCCCATGTTATGAGAGAAATATCTCAAAATGTACGTATTACAGTAGCATGCATTGAATAATAGGCATCTATAAAAAGTTTTATACGTGCAAAATTTGCAGGTGATTTTACTGTTTTAAATGAAATACACTTATTCAGATTGTTGTCCTCATTTTTATTGCCGTATTCAAGATGTTTCGGCCATTGTACACTCCGACCTTCTTCAGATGATTGGAATTTTGAACTGAAGCCTTCATTTCATCCATGGAGGTAGATTGTTCTAGTTCCATATGCCATGCCTCTTCCAGATGTCTCAGTATCAATTATCTCCCTTTAACTCAACTTTTCATGTCCTTGTTCACCTCTACTGTCGCCAGGTATTGAACTCGCAACTCTTTAGGTCAAGTCACTGGATTCAACTAACGCTTTTATCAACTGACAAAGACAATGCGACTATAGTGATGGACAAAACAGAATATACAGGAAAACTGGACAACTTCATTAGAAATGGTAACTATAGTAATGTAAAGAAAGATCTAACACTGAAAATAGAATGAAAACTGTCAAAGATCCTAATCAAGAACAAGAACCACTTCCCACTTAAGGCAGTTGTCACAACCTTACAGCAAGCTACCTCACATATATAGTTTCCCCAAAATTGACAAAGACAGTATTCCGCTCAGGCCAATTGTTAGCTGCCAAGGCTCTGTGTGCCACCCTGAGTCTCTTCCTTGTGAATATAATTGACCCATTAATAGGAAAATCACAATCATATGTTTGAAACTCCACCCACTTTGTGGAAATAATCGAAGATTCTCCCATCCAATCAAACCAGATAGTGAGCCCGGACATGGTGAGTTAATGAAAGTACCCAAGGAGGAGAAGCACTATCAGTAGTCAGAGACAGATTGGACTCTAGAAGAATGGACCCATATATCAATAGATAACCTGATGGAGATGCTAACTTTCTGTACAAAAACACATACTTTGGAATTGGATCAGACATATATCAGAAGGATGAAGGGTTAGCAAGGGGTTCACCATTATCACCAGCAATAATGGCTAACACTTCGAAAAAAATTACATTAGAATTCACATCAATAAAGCCAACTCTATGGCTGAGATACATAAATGACACTATACTCTGGCCACACCAGGAAGAGGTCCAGTTAATACTGGACCATCTGAACTAAAGATCATCAATACAGTTTACAATGGAGAGAAAAAACAAGAAATTAGCATTCCTAGATGTACTAATATCTTGAACAGAGCATGCGTTCAAGACATCTGTATACCACAAGCCAACTTTCACCAGACAATACCTCAACTTCGACTCCCACCACCTGTACAGTGTAAAGAAGGGGATTGTTGCTTGCAACACCAAGCAAAAGTTGTAAGTGGTGACTCAGACATATAAACAAGAAATGGTCAGTATAAGCAGTACCCTACAATGTAACAACTACCCTGGGAACATGATAGCAGCTCCAACAAACTCTGATAGAAGGGTGCAAGAGGATAACAACACTTAGCAAACAGCCTCGGTTTTCCTATCCTACGTGAAGGAATTACTGGAAAAAATACAAGAGATCTGTGGTCCATATAATATCAGGATGACCTTCAAAAGTGGTTCAACACTTCACAGACACCTCTTCCAAGTAAGACCTCTCATAGAAAAGAACATGATTAAGGACTGTGTGTACGCCGTCCCATGCAGTTGTGGTAAGAAATATAAAGGAGAAATAGGCTGTCCCCTTAAGATAAGACTGCAGGAACACCGTAACAGCATAACACGAGGGGAAATAGAAAAACCAGGCATAGCTGACCACAGATGGAGGGAAAAGGGAGATCAGTGACCTCTGTGGGATGAGGTTGAAATAATAAACAGAGAACATCACTAGCAAATACAAAACCTTAAGGAATCAGTGCATATGCAAAACCATAAAAATCTCCTAAGCCAGCCAAGCATAGAAATGAATACAATATGGGAACCAGTAATACGTAATGCTAGAAAAAAAGCAACCATAACAACAAAATTGCTATATGAACTCCAGTAAAAAAAAAAACAAAAAGAAAAAAAAGAAGGTTACCGAGATATTTATAAGTCCCAAAAATTCATATACTGATGTCCTCGAGGACACGTGGCCCAGTGGATAAACATGTTGGTTGAATCCAGTGACTTGACCCAAAGAGTTTTGAGTTCAATACCTACCTACAACACTCCAAAAACTTGAGTTAAAGGGAGATAATTGATACTGAGACATCCGAAAGAGGCATGGCACATGAAAATAGAACAATTTACCCTGGTGGACAAAATTCCAATTGAGTAGAATGAAAAATAAAGAAGGCCAGAGCCTTCATAAATACGACATCAAAATAATTACCTCATCTCAGTAATATAGACAGATATTGAAATACACTATTTACATATATACAATGGCCTGTCAAATAGTTCCAGTTACCCAGTTTTAATCTCAAGCTGTGGCATGGTTTTCCGTCACTTTTCAAAGGTGCCGCATACTGGGATCACCTCTACACTCAGTGAGATTTAGTTTATATACATCTTATATAATTATAATTTTTTAAGCAATACTTTGCAAATCTCATCATTTACTAATATCCCCATCTTAATCATTGCTTTAAAAAAAAAAAAAAAAAAAAAAAAAAAAAAACATTGCCAAAGAGTGAAAGTAGTTAAAACTAAAAGTGGTGTTATGGGGAAAAACTGTCTTTTGAAAGTTTTTTTTTTTTTTTTTCAGGCATGAAAATGTTGTCAGAAAATCAAAGAAGTTGTGTAAGAGAAATTTCATATACTTTAAAACACTGTCCTTTGCAATTCAACCATAAACTTGCATAAAAGCAACAAATACTATTACTCTTTTGTAATGCGATTCAAGGGTATTTTCAAAATAAAATTTTTACATTTTTATTCACTGAGAACATGCTATGAGATTACACTGCACAAAACTGATTTATTTTATATTTACAGTTATCAACCTGTCTTGTCACCTGTTCATTACAGCTTTTATTTTAGCAGGCTTTGTCCTTTAAGAGACGTTCCGATTATTATGAAGAAGGGAGAAAAACAAAAAAGTGACGAGAGGGTTTGCCAGTAAACCAGCTGTTCTTCTTCGCCGTTGGTTGCCTCAAAGAAATAAATTGCAAGACTCCTTTTCTCAGCCATTACATCAGGCAGTCGTGAAACGGACACCCAAATCAAACGTGCCTACTTCAACCGCCTCTTAGTCTGCCAGTGTATTCGCACGTCCGACTGTTTCACGAAGTCTGCCGAATGACTCGAATTCTGCTGTGCTGCTGGTGCCTCGCCTTTTTATGCTAGTCTGAGACTGCTGAAATTTGCATGTGTACTGGTACAATCTCGTTTTGGACGAGACCGGCGTGTATAAATCGCATCTTCGACAGCGGCCATGTTTCCTTTCGGATTTGTCATGCAAGCAAGATACGTTCGCACATGTTTTGAGCTCTGAGGTAAGTCATCACAACACTTCTCCCACTGCTGGTGTCTCTCACCTTCATACATGACGCCTTTCTTCAGTCCTACTTTTTAAATACTTTTTATCTTGATCCTCTTTAGTAAGAATCGTTTAATTCATCCTCTGCAAGCAGAGAAATTATTTATTCAGTAAAATTACATTTCCTAGTGTTTTCCCTTTTGAACAATATTTTTTTTTTTTATTCAAGTACATATTTTTCCTGACACATGGACATTTAAATTTGCCACGTCCATTCATGTCCGATGTACACCCTACTTTGTCTTCTTAGAACCTCTTTTCTAAGAATTGTCTGATGCTGTGTTTCTATCTAGCCCCAGGCATTTTATCCTACTTAGGCCCAGCCCTGCTTGTCTTTCTTCCTATTTTCTATTCATATTGTTTGTGAAACTGTATTTTTACTCCTTTTCAGTGTTACCTTTTCAATAATATACCTGTGGATGAAACTGAACCCTGCTCCAGAGTCTTATTTGTCTAAAATTGTTTATCTGACCGAGACACACATATTTAACGAAAATGGACACGCGGTTACACAACCATTTGCAGGTTATTTAAAGCCAGAAAAATTATTAGATTTTAAGAATTTTTTTAGAGATAACAATGATTTATTGAAACAAGTCCTACTGATTAATCCATACCTGGTGGGGAGAAGAGGTGGATCCATACCTAATCAGAATTTGATAAACCAAAAAATAATGTGGATATAAAGTGGGGGGGGGTTGATTCTATATTATAATCAATATATAAGCTGATCCCTCACTTTGTAGCCAATGCAGTTTCTAACCATTTACATTCCAGAGAATGTAAATAAATCTAAAAGACATGTTTATGTAGCTAATCAGTATTTCATTGATTGATTGATTTGTTTTCTATGGCTTATCAATCCTTTGCAGCTTATTTAAAGCCAGATAATAGTTTTAGATTGTAAATATTTTTGGGAGATAATAATGATTTACTGATACAAGCAAAACTAATTAAGCTATAGTTGGTGTGGGGAAGAGTTGGAGTCATGCCTTTCCCAAGGGTATTTGCTCAAAAACAAATATTACGAAACTGCCTGGAATTGGAACTTGGCTCTTTGATTTCCAATTTCAAGCAGTTATCAGTTACACCACCTGCACATCCAAGTTTACAGCAACTGTTATACCCAAGCAGTCACACATCTAGGCACTAATGAGGCTCAATGTTTCATAACCTCAGTGATCATATGAGAACCTGTGTTTCAACATGATATGGCCATATGCTTTACTGCACAAGACTATAGTTACTCTCCAGTGTTTCTGCAAGTGATGATCTTTATGAAATGGATAATTAACAGATTGAGAAGATGGTATCCGTTTAGTTTATTTTGCAAGACCTATTCTCCAATGAGTATTCAACTGTACAAGGTGCATTCAAAAAGTATAATACAGTGTGAGCAAGATCCTTTGGGTGGGTGGGGGTTTGACACCACCCTTCCTGTGCATGCATGAAAATTTTTGAGACAGTAAGCTACATCAGTTCCCAGCTGTTATGCCTAGAGTACAGTCATGTAGTGTGCGTTTGTCAGATTTTTGATTTAACACAAGATGAATGAATGCATCGAGTAAGGTAATGCATCAAGTTTTGCCAACAGCTTGGTGATACTCACGCTCAAACTATACAGAAGATTTAGTAGGCCATTGGTGATGATGCTGTGGACAATACTCAAATCAAGGAGTGGTACAACTACTTCAAACACGTCCATACCTCAGTGAAAGACCATTGTGTAAGAATTCAAGGAAATTATACACGAAGTGGAAATAAGCACAGGATCAGTGCATTCCAGTTTAAGCAAAGATTTGTATATGTAGAGAGTGTTGGTGAAATTTGTTCCCAATGTGCTGGCAGAGCAGCTGAAGCAAATCTGCATGGAAAATGCATAGTTTTCAGATTGAGGAAGAGCTAGAAGTTTCATGGTGTCAAGTCAGGAGAGTAGAGAGCCTGTCAAATAAGTGCTATGTTGTTATTGATAGGGAAAGCTTGGTGTAATATCTCGGATTGATGTGTTATCTTGTGTGAAAATGAAAATCCGACAAGCACACACTATGTCTGTACTCTAGGCATAACGTAAAACTTTCCATACATGCACAGGAAGAGTGGCATCACCTCACACAAGAAGGATTTTACACACATGGCCTTAGTTTTGGCAGAAAAAAAAATGAAGTCAGATACTTTTTGAACGTACCTCACATTTTAAAATTGGACTTTCTGAAAATGCTGAGTCATAAGTTTTGACTAAGTAGCTATGTTTTTCAAATGATCAATAAGATTTTTATCTAATTTGTGTTTGCAAGTACATTAGGAAAACTCTATAGAAAACATGTTCGACACACTTCAAAAGACTGTTTTCTCTTGGTATATATTCATGTTTTTTCATAGCTGGACACTCTGAAAATGCTGAAATGCACACCTCAAAAGACCATGATTTTTGTCAAGTATGTATTCACATATGTACTTACAAACTGAAATACTTTCAAAATTATGATACAAAAATTTAACAATACAGCTTCTTTCACGAGGATGTGTTCACATGTTTTTTTAATACAAAATCTTTTGATCCACACACTTCACAAGAATAAGGTAAATGTGTGCTAACATTTGTTCAATTAAATAATCATTCTGTAAAAATGTTACCAACACATTTTGCATTAGTCTTCTTAACAGTGTGTATTTGAATGTGGCTTTTTAAATTAGATCTTGTCAAAAATTTTGACCCACACAGCTCACAAGAATATGGCCTCTCTCCAGTGTGTGTTTGCATATGTATTCTCATCTTTGACCTCTCTGAAAATGCTGATCCACAAACCTCACAAGAATATGGTCTCTCTCCAGTGTGTGTTCTCATGTGTATTTTCACTTTGGATCCTTCTGAAAAAGCTGATCCACATACCTCACAAGAATATGGCTTCTCTCCAGTATGTATTCGCATATGTATTTTCAACCTAGAACTCTGTGAAAATGATGATGTACACAGCTCACAAGAATATGGTTTCTCCCCAGTGTGTGTTCGCATGTGCATTTTCAGATTGGAATTCTCTGCAAAGGCTGATCCACACACCTCACATGAGTATGGTTTCTCCCCAGTGTGTATTCGCATGTGTATTTTCAATTTGGATCTCTCTGAAAATGCTGATCCACACACCTCACAAGAATGTGGTTTTTCTCCAGTGTGTATTCTAACGTGTCTTTTCAAATGGAAACTCTGCAAAAATCGTGATCCACAAACTTCACAAGAGTAGGGTTTCTCTCCAGAGTGTCCTTGCATGAGTCTTTTCAAAAAGGAATTTGCTGAAAATGTCAACCCACACAATTCACATATGGTTAGACCCCAGTGTTGTTTTTCAGTGTGAACATTCACAGCTTACAAAAATAAACTTTTTGACAAATGTGTGATTATAACACAGAGCATAAATGTAGATCAATTTTGATAGGTTTCCACAATTAGTTTTGCTGCAAAATGCCAATCAGCAAATTTTACAAGGACAGAGCTGATTTCCTGATTTAGAATTTAAGACTGAATTGCTTTATATTTACTTATAGCTATAAGATACAATCATCTTTTCTCCACAAATGATATCTGCAAAAAAAGAAGAAAGATTATTTAAGAGAATGGTAGACATGCAGATAGTTATAAAACTTTTTAATACAATTTTATTTGTCAGAATTACATAGCTTCTAATTAAAAATATTAGAAAATTTATTGAACACATTTTCTAACTTACAAAACAAATATCATGATGTGAATGAAAATGAATTAGTTTTATCATAAAATATTCAGGAATACCTAAGAAGACTTACAAGGGCTTATAAAATATACAAGGAGACTTACAAGTGTTTAGAAAGCGTGAAAATATTTACAGGGGCTTGTAAATATATATGAAAATTTACAAGGGGCTGGTAAAAAAAGCAAGATTGTCTCTCTAGAATAATTATGACTGAATAGTGAATTTGGTCCTCAAACTTGGCCAACAGTCTAACTCTCTGCCTTCAGGCGAAGAGGAACCCAGACGAGGCTCTGCCGAAGGGCAGAGTCTTGTTCGGGGTGGTTGACTGCCCCTGAACCTGTTTATGTGGGTTCAAAGTGGGAATATTTTTGGCCGAGCCTTGTGCCACATGTAACTCTCATGGGGGGGGGGGTAGCTAAATGTCACTTTCACCTTTGTGCCAAATGTAAACTACATTTAGTAAATCACTATACTGATAGCTGTAGGAGTATCAATTTTCTGTCTGTTAATTCTAAGAGCTGCATATAATTTTTTTAATATCTTACATACTGCATTCTTTTGAAACATTTAATCTGGTTTGGTTATGTGATAATTCCTATACTCTGGCTCCAGGTTATGTTCAACCAAGGTAATGCAGACAATCTAAAATGAAGGATGCTGGAAAACAGCCTTCTTTTCAGGTTTTTTTTTTTTTAGCTATACACCTGGATGAATTCAATGACAAGCAGTTGACTATGATAAACTCATCAAAAAACAAACAAATGATTGAGAAATCTATTTCTGGATTACTATCCCGAAGCATTTGAACAATGAATTCATGAACATGTTAAAAACAGTTTGTGAAAAATAAGAACCATACTAGCAGTTTCACACAACCTGATCTCTAACTTTGAATTCAAGGTGCAATAACTAAAAGTAAGAATGCCTTTATTTGGAGATTAGCTAACTGCAAAGTTTTACAACAGATTTATCATTTAATAAGGATGTATTGATTTTTTGATAGCAAATTGAAATCTGACAGCTAAACAAACAATATTGTTGAAAGATAGTGTGTTATTAAAAAAATTATAATTTCCAAGTGAGCTTTTTTAGTCATCTGTTTGTAATCAATACATACTTAGTATGAAATTTTAAAAACTTGCTTTTCATTATCATTTATGATGAAAAATTTATATAAAAAAGTTTTATTTTGAGATATCCTTGTAGTCTCTATGAACATTGGTTAGAACCCTTGGGTATTTAAAAAAACTTAATATATATTAGGTTAAAATAATATTTAAAAGAACTTAATATATATGAAGTTAAAACAATATATTTAAAAAATTTAATATGAGGTTAAAATAATATTTAAAAAACTTAATATATATGAGGTTAAAATAATATAATATTTAAAAAACTTAATATATATGAGGTTAAAATAATATAATATTTAAAAACTTAATATATATGAGGTTAAAATAATATAATATTTAAAAACTTAATATATATGAGGTTAAAATAATATTTAAAAAACTTAATATGAGGTCAAAATAATATTTAAAAAACTTAATATGAGGTTAAAATAATATATTTAAAAAACTTAATATGAGGTTAAAATAATATATTTAAAAAAACTCAATATGAGGTTAAAATAATATATTTAAAAAAACTTAGTATATATGAGGTTATAATACTATAATATTTAAAAGAACTTAATATATATGAAGTTAAAATAATATATTTAAAAAATTTAATATATATCAGGTTAAGATAATAGATATGGAACAATGCTTGGGTGATAAGAATATAGGGAATCACTTACATTACACTGAGAAGGAAATTATAACATTTGTGATGCAAAAAGTCTATAACAATAAACTTTCATTTTTAGATAACCTTCATGCATGCATGTATGTGAGGTCCAAATAATAGGGGACATTGTTAGAGGGTGAGAAAACTGAAAGAATTGATATGAATTAGCCTGACATTAAAAACTTTTAGAGTTTTTTTTATTGAATATTTAATTTTGATATTATTGAAAATTCTTATTTTACTCTTTCACTATTTTGAGATGTCCTCATCATCTCTACAATTGTTGTATATAGAAAGCCTACACATATGTGCTAGACTACTTTAATCAAGATCTCTTTCTGATTTACAAATACATTTCACAAGATATGTTGGCCAGATATGAGCACTAAAAAAGTAAAACCCAAAATAAAAAAAGTTGTCTTTTGCACAGAGGCTCCAAGCATCACATCCAGTCCATCCACAAAAATCCATGCAATAGCCAATCACAATCATTGCAAAAAAGAAAAAAAAAGGACAAGCCTAGAAACTAGCACTCATTAAACCACAAATATAAAATTGTCACTCCTTGCTGATAACAGGCAGTTCAGCTCAACACCTCAACCTCATGACTCTACTGCCAACCTATTCACACACCTCACTGGTGTTGATTTCAACCCTGAAGATAGATCGATCAACTTCACCCAACTTGTGTGTTACCATGTGACTTCACTAATCCACTCAAGGCCTCTCTTGTTGTCACCACCATGATCTTGGCAAATTGACCAAATAAATCTGACATTACCTTATACCTAATTGCTTCCTTTACTAAAGAACCACATATCAACGATTACATTTGCTGGCATTGGGCATTATGTATATATTCTGAGAATTGATCAATACACGCTGTTGAAATTTTAATCTTTGTTCTTTCCTTTGCAACTATATGTTAGTTATACCACAGGTTACATTCAAATGTAATGTCCTGTATTCCTTTGGATCTTGTTGGAATGGCTGAGAGAGGAGCACGTGTAGTCATGGCCTCCATGTATCATCGCCAAGGCCTGCATTCTGGAGAGGTCACTGTAGTCTCACCACCAAAGGACAGAATTTTGATCAGATTTGTGTCAGTATTCTTTATATAAAATTAATGAAAAGTGCAAGGGCTCCAAACTATCTTCACTATTGTTCTGCTCTTCCAAAATACGATTTTTGACTCCATTGAAAAATAAATTTTTCAGGTGATAAAGATCAGTATTCAAATTATTTAATTCTCTCTTTGTTCTGTTAACATAGTACAGGGTGGTCCGAAAGTCTTGTCACCCCTACATAATATAATTTTCTATTTCAGATGGCTGACATGAAAATGGTGGTATTCATACAGAATTTCTTGATGTGTGACAGCATCAATGAAAGTGAATAAACTGAATCCAGTACATGTGCTTTGTATTATTTGTTCTTCTATTGTTCTCATTACTTTTCGGTAGGAGGTGTCAATAATTTGGATCACCCTGTATTTTTATTGTTTTATTTCCTCTTGTTCTCTCTCCCATTTTTAGGTACATTTGAGGAGGCACAGTGGAGTAATGTTGTGCTCAACTGAAATTTGAACTCCAATCTGGGCTGCTATCCATTACACCTCCTGAATCCCACCCGACTGTTATACACAGAGATTTACTTATTAGTCTGTGTACATCATTGTGAATTAACTTTTGACATTTTCATAAATAAAATTAAAACTATTGGTGATCCCAGGGCCAGGGCATACTATCCCTGAATCCCCTAACTGCGGTCAAACAAGCCAAACGGGGGGACCCCAGGCAGAGCTTTGTGACCCCTGCTACCTTATCAATATTTGCTTTTTTTTCTATACATTACAAATTAAACTAAGCATAACTGATTATTAAAGGAAGAGAAATTTTCACAGATTCTGATGTCATTCTGGAGTTCGTTTTTTTCCTTGTGTCAAAATTTGTGTATTTGTTTAGCTCATGTGAAGTCTTGAAAAAAAAAACACCATTTAAAATTCAATGTTGAAGGCATTAAATTATTCAACTTTCTAACAAGAAAAATCTCAAGTTATTAAAAACTGCCACAAAACAATGTTGATTTATTTAAGAGGGGATGATCTGACATACCTTGAATTTGTATTTACTATCGATTTTTCTAGTTGAATTGTTCACCTATAGTGCATATGATCCATCATTGTACATAATCAGGTTACAATGAAATTTGTATTTTATATGAATACTACCTTATGAAAATTGAGATATAGTGGGGGCACCTTATCATAAATGGGACACACACACAATGCCCTTGCACTAGTCCTGCATTACACTACTTGCTCATCCACATAAATATTACACTACCTGCTCAACCACATAAATATTAGGTGCTAATGATGTTTTCTGTAATTAATTTATCAGAGTTTTAATTTTTTTTCCTAAGATTATAAAAACTTATAGAAACTTTCTGTAATAATGTTGCACCAGTGTTTGGGATTAATATCATCCCACCGTGACAACTGGTTAGGTTTTTTGAGGAATGATGCCAGGAGAGTCTAAATTTGTAATGAAAATCCTATTATATTTATTCTAAAAGCAGCTAATTTCTTAAAAATAAAAAAAAATTCTTAATAATCAATCTTTTAATAGATGGAGTGAAAGCATACACACAAAAATAAAAACAAAACTTAAGCACTTCTTTTTAAACTGGTGAACGAAATGTGAAGGACCTTTAGGTATTCTTATTATTTATTTCTAAATGTAGAAGCATGGTGGAGCAATGGTTAGTGACTTGGATTGAGAAATTGGAGGGCTAAGTTTGAATTCCAGTTGAGTTCATTATATTCACTTATGTGCTAATGCCCCTGGAAAAGGTGTGAATCCATCTCTTCTCCCTCCAGATATGGGTAAAGTTTCAGGACAAACTGGGTCCTATAACCTTGGGTGGCAAACAGACTAGGAAAAGCAAACTGAATTCAAACTACCTACTGCCTTGTAGGTTCGTTGTTTTTTTTCTTTAGCAGCATAAAATCTCTATAGGTTATTTAATGCTGAAATCTAAATATTTTTTTTAGACAATAATGATTTTAGTGATAAAAGTTTTACTAATTAACCTATAGCTGGAGAGAGAAGAAGTGGATTCATACCTTTCCCACGGGTATTTGTGCATAAGGGAATATAACAAACCCAACTGGAATTGTTGGAACTTTACTCACCGATTAACAATTCCGAGCCATTATCCGTTACACCACTTGCACATCTAAGCTGATATTCTCAAGTGGTCACCCATCTAGGTACTTACTGACCAGGCTCAAAATTGCTTAACTTTGGTGATCATATGGGAACCGGTATTTAAACCCCACCTTGTAGGTCCTGTCTTTTTAGACAGACGCTAGAATGTAACTTCAAAAACAAATCCACCTCTGAGAGGAAGGATGGGGTAACTTCACCCCATATCTTAACTCTCCTCAAACTTTTTCTCAAAATAATTATCATCTTACAGTAATATTTGGAGTAAAAAATAATATAATCAGAATAGATTTTTTAAAAAAAGCCTGTAAAAAAAAAAAAAAAAAAAAAAATAATAGATTAATACAATAAATAAATATAAATATATGTAGCACATTACGATAAAGAGTGTGACATATATGTAAGAATGCCAAAACATTTTTGGCTAAATGTCCATTCAGTTAAATGTCTGTCGGATAAATGTCTGAGTGCTGGAATGTCAGCAGATGCCAGTATTTTAAAAAGAATTTTTAATTTTTTTGTGCATGTATAAACATGCTGATTTTTATAAATATGGACATCCATACATTTTTACATTATCAGAAAATAAGAGTAAATTGAGAAAAGAAGGTAAGAAAAGTAAATTTAAATTTAAGAGCAGTAAATTTAAAGCCAAAGTACCTAAGATTCAATAAAACATTAGATGACAGATAATATTTTTCTAAATTTTAAATCTTTCTGGGTAGTTAAAAATTATATAAAAAAGGCACTCATGTTATATTCCTCAAGTAATTTTGCAGATATGTCTCCTGTAGAAAAAAAAATTAAATTAAGTTAAATTTCCATTTGTCAATCAAGCTGTCAAGACCATAAACCTACCACTGTGCTAAAAAAAAAAAAACAATGCATTTCTGCAATATTTTAAACTAAAAATAATATTTGTTTCAAATTTTGCTTATTGGAAATATTTAATTAACTTGAGATTGAAACTAAAATAAAAGCTTCAAGAATAATTTTTCATTTTTAAAAATTCATTTTAAACACTAGGTATTGCATTTCTTTGTAGTTACCTAAATATAAACATTAAATGACCTAAAAAAGAATTTTTCAAAATTTCATAAAATTAAATATGTGAGGATGTAAAAAAAAAAATTTTTTTTACAAAGATTTTCTAAAAAAAAAAAAAACATTATAATAATTTCATTTAATTATAAATAAGTTCTGAAAGTTTCATTAAAATCTAACAGTTATTTGATTTTGCAAGAATTTTCAAATTAATGTCTCCTTCACTGCAAACAGATGCTAAAATTTCCAATATTAATTTAGGGTCACCTGCTGACACAAGAAAAACAAGATTATTAGACAAAATTTTGAATGGTCTAAAAAGGATAAAAAATATAATTAAATAATCAAAAAATCCTTTGCTTTTCCTCCTAATAATAACAAAGATTTTGACAATAAAACTTTGTTTTTATTAAGTTTTGGGCATCTTTTAAATCATGTATGCTCATTTTTTAGCAACCTTTGGAGTTGCCTATTTATAAGTATAAAAAAGGGGAGGGCATCGTTTCATGTTTAAACTTAAAACAAAAAAATGAAAAGTTCGTTAATTTTTTAAAAATATGTAGAAAGATTTATTTTAAATTAAAATCTAATGTCCTTCCTGATGGAAAGCAACAAGTGATGGTGATGGCCGAGAGGGAAATATTTGTATTCATTTTTTTTTTTCAGGACAATAAAGTAGAATTGATTATGTCAGAATGGTTTGTGCTGATGAAGAATCAATGATTCAAAAATTCAAAATTTTATAATTTTTGGCATCAAATTGCCATGGGAGTTATATCTAGTTTAATATTACTTCTTGGATATTTATTAAACTGAGAAAAATTTTTTTATTGGTGTTAATTTTCTAAATTGAAAAAATTTACATGCAGAAGTAGGGCCTGCGCAAAGAGTCTTATGAACTCCCACCAAACCTATTATATGGAGTGCCCAACTCTACTACATCTCAATTTTCTTTAGGTAGTATTCATATAAAATATATTTTTAAAAAATATTGTAATCTTGAATATACATATAAAAATCTTTACACAATAATGAATCAATATGCATAATAGATGATTTTAAGTAATGATTTGTGGCAATTTTTAACATCAACTTCAGATTTTTCTTGTTAAAATTTTGAAGAATTTTAACACATTCAAAATTACAGATAAAAAAATAGTGAATTTTATTTACTGTTTGTTTGACACTTAGCATGAACAAAACAAATTCATGGATTTGGACAAAAACAAAAAACAGAATGACTTCAAAATCCACAAAAATTTTTCATCTTTTGCTAGTTGAGCTTAGTTTAATTTGTAGCATATAGGTAGAAAAAAAAAAAAAAAAGAAATGTTGATATGATACTGAGGGTCACAAAACACTACATGGGGTCCACAGTCAGTGTTGACTGCACCCGCCACCCTGGTTAAGGGGGGGGGGGTCAAAAGTAGTACACGCCAACTCTGCACAGACAATCAATGTAAACATAAAAAAAAAAAGCAGAAAGTAAATATGAAACATTTTGCTGTTGGGGGTGGTGTACAAAACTATAGTAGTGCCGATTGTTTTATACGTTCTAAATTCAACAAAGAACAATAACAGAAAGGACTAAATAAATTTTTTTTTGTCTGTTGTACTACTGATAAAACTTCTTTTTAAGTATATTTTAAGCAAATTTAGAAATTATTTTTGTAGTTCATTTTCTTCACTGTTGGTAGATTATCTTATTTTAATTGTGCTCGTCCCACCCTTTGTTAGTTTGCACAACCGTTATGCGCTGCTAATACCTCATAAATAATGAACTATTCCATGTTTTAATTGTATGGAGAGTGGAGGAAAGACACTACTTAGTTTCAATGAGAAAATGAAAGAAAAAAAAGATAGGAAAATAGAAGTGGTGAGAGAGAGAGAATTAGATTAGGCTGATAAGAACAGATATACTTTCATCTCGGCCAAAACTCTGACAAGCGATGGCAACCATGATAAAACCATTTTTCAGACACACAATAATGAGTCAAAAATCTAATTACATTAAATTAGGTACCCCCCCCCACACACAAAAAAAATGATACCTTAGGTTTAAAATTAATTTGAGAAATTTTTCTAGAAGCTTTTATTTTAGTTTTAATTTCAAGATTATATTTAATATTTCCAATAAGCAAAATACTTTGCTGTATTTTAAAAAGAGGAAGAATTTTTTGTTTCTTTTGCTAAAATAAGCTGATTATTACCCTTTTTCATTGCAAAAAAAAGTCTTAAAAAAATATAATATACTTTATTTGAGAAATATAATAAACTTTGAGAAATATTTATTAGAGCAGATTTAAAGCATAATTAATCTGTTTTAGAACAACTATTATTTATTTTAAGTGTGAAATATTGAAAAAAAAAATGGATTTTTTAACCTAACAGCAGCTGTTTATTTAAAGTGTTTGCGGGTTTGAAAGCTTGATGAGAGATTGATATTCATCTAATGTTGTCTTATGGAGGCTTTAGGCATTAAAAAAGTAATTGAATTAATGTGAGCACCTTCTATATACAATTTTTAAGTACTGAGTAATCTTCCAAATGTTGGAAAATATTCTCTGTAATCTAGTGTTTTAATGAATTTTAAATATTTATGGCTGTAAATTTAGTATAGTTATCACTCCTATTTACGGATAATGTCTTGTATGGTCAACCGTAAAATAGAAAATCAGCATGTTTATACATATAAAAAAAAAAATTCAAAATATTTTTTAAAATATTGGTGCATGATAATCTGTACGAAGCTTTTCAATTTATGATTAGTAAATATAATTTTTATTTAATAAAAATATCACCTAATCTTTTCAGAAATTTAAAAGATTTAAAATTTAATAAATTACTCTAATTAAAGTTCAGGTGGAAGGAGTAAAGTACTTACCTGGGTTGTTATTCTGGTAAACTAAAAGCTGTTATCATTTTTTTTTTTTACCAATTTTTTAGAGTTACAAGGTCTCATGACTTGTTATCATGTGATTACTGAAGTGATTATAAAAGAAATGTTTTTTCCTCTTTTATTTTTTAAACACTTTATTATACTATGTAAGTTATCTGATGAAGAAGCTACATCGCAGAAGTAGATATTTTTTTCGCAAATTAAGGTGAGTATCTTTGCTCATTTCTCCGGCCTGCACCATCATAGATTTTTT
The DNA here is from genome assembly GCA_903632075.3 of Acanthosepion pharaonis. NCBI lineage: Eukaryota > Metazoa > Mollusca > Cephalopoda > Sepiida > Sepiidae > Acanthosepion > Acanthosepion pharaonis. The sequence continues at coordinate 606,229 of CAHIKZ030005464.1, read as the reverse complement.
TTTCTTGGGTTGAGATTTTCTCGACAAATTTAAACACAATTCTTAAAAAAATAATGTTCATAATATATCTTATTCATAATTTTCTAATTAAATAATGTCTTAATTTGATTGCATGTTTTAATTTTATGATTCAGGTCAGATTTTTGGTAAATGTGCTACTTTTTTGAAAAAAAAAAAAAAAAATTGATTTACCCTCTCCAACAGTTTTAACTATTATATATATGAAGTAAAGCAAAATTCAATTTCTCGAAATTTCCTTAATTAAGAGCGGGAGAGGTGGGGTTATATATATATATATATACATACATACATACATTAAGAAATGGACAAAGTCCAACAATTTATTAAAGACATTTTTATGTTTAACATTCTTTTTATAGATACAAGTATTTAAGTAAATGCTCTGTTTATAATAAACAGTATTAAATAACATTTACCGGCCTGAATGTCCGAGAAATTTTCATAGAAAATATTCGTCCTTTGAGAGGAGCTAAATGATGGTTCCGTATAGGATGCAGGTTCAAATCCGGTGTTCTTATAGATATTTTTATTTTTACAAAATAGTGCTCAATGTAAATTTACAGAGCATTAATATTATAAATTAATTGATTTAAAATATGTTTTTTTTCGCTACACAGTTCTAACCATGTTTTTGAAACATGGTTAGAACTGTGTAGCGAAAAAACATTTTAAATCAATTAATTTATAATAAGATCTAGAATAATTTTATTCATTTCTGAATAATTCCTTAGAGTTCATTAAAATCCGACAAGTATTTGACATTTTTTGCAAGAATTTCCAAATCAATGTTTTTTACTGAAAAAAAAAAAAAAAAAAAAAAAAAGCGCTAAATTTCCGCATATTCTTTGTTGCCTCCGCTGAGCAAGAAAAACAAGATTTTTTTAACCTAAATTTCGAACGTGCTTGAAAGCACATTCGAAATTTTGGTTAAAAATCTTGTTTTAAAGAAAGAGTAAAAAATTTAATAAAATAATAAAAAAATACTTTGGTCTTTCCTCTTTAATAATAAACATTTTGGACAATAAAACTTCGTTTTTATCACGCTATGTTCTTTTTTTTAAGTGAATTATTGGAGGTACGTACCTACAATAAATAAAATAACATCGTCTGCTGAATTATTTTTAAAATTATTATTAAGACTTAAGAGAAATGTTCGTAGGACAGGGATTTGTCTAAAAATAAGGGAAGAAGATAAAAGTGTTTTTTTAACGTCTCTTGACAATGCCTCATAAATAATGGACTATTCCGTTTTGATCGCGTGGAAAGAAGAGAAAAGACACTTGATTTCAGTGAGAACATGAAAGAAAGAACGAAGATGCGAGTGTTTTTATTTAAACAGTTTAAAAAAATTAAATGGAAAAAAGTTGCCAATGTCAAATCTTTTAATTTCTACTCACTTAAAAATAATGACCAGTATTCATTGAATGTTATTGCAATATTTTGTTAAAGTTGTTAAGCAAAGCTCAACAAAACGATGTGATAGGGGAATTTCTACGGATATTTTATTGTCGTAGAACTTGCCATGAGCGTTTTCATTGATTCAATCATTTATTTACTCAACAGAACATTTAAAAAGGAAAACCGTGAAATTCTCACGGGTCTTTAAAGTTTATATTTAAATTACTACACAGTGTTGTTTCACCAGATTACAATAACATCGATCATATTGGTAATGAACGAAAGGATGTTTTCCCTTAATCATCACACTTTAACTTTAACAATCATTATCTAAGTTATACAAATCAAGAATTCTTTTTAAATTAATTTTTTTTAAACAAAACTTTGAGAAGTTTCGACATTAAGCCGAGAAACAGTTTTTTTTAAAATGTTTTATTTTTTTAAATAAATGCCTTCAAAACTTAGAATTTATTCTTAAAAACACAAAACTTAACCTTTTTAATTTTTATCTGAGTGCGCGGTCTTTAAAAATAATATAAACTACTTAAATAAATTTATTTAACAAATAGACTTTTTTCACATTCATTTTGATTTATTTTGTAAACAAACAAAAAATAAGAAAGGCATGATGAGTATCGTGTCTACGTCTCTAAACTTATACAATTTAAGGATAATAAAAGTAAAATAAACAACAAACTTATTAAGATATCACTAACAAATTAAACACTAAAAATTATTCAGGTTAAAATAACGCTAAAAACACTACAGAACGTAAAACGAAACGTTGTTGAAAGACGACGATCAAATCATCAATAATAATTTTGTTACCATTTTTGTACAAATTAATTATTAAAAATAAAACTTGACACTTACATGATTATCCAATGCATAAACTTTAATGGTTTCCATATTTTAAAAAAGATTAGAATGATTTTGATTAACTGCGATAATGTATTTGAAGCAAGATAGTGTACTTAGGGTGCCTTTCTGAGGGGGGGGGAGACTTTCTTCCCTCATGAACTGGAGAGCGTCATTATGACGCGAAACAGGGAAATGTGTTTTTAGCATATTACCGCTCACCGTAATATACGATATTATAAAAAGAAATTAAGTTCCGGTATTAATTATAGGTTTCTACCTATAACATATTTAAAATTTATCAATTAATTGAGAATTATTAAAAATCTAACGATTAATACTTTAAATCAGTAAATGTTTCAAGAATGATTGTACAAAATCTGCTAACCTATCTTCAGTACTTTGCTAAAAAAAAATGAAAAAAGGACCCAAACTTGATAAACAATTTTTTATCGTCTAAATGTTTGTTATTATTAAGAGGAAAGACCAAAGTACTTTTTTGATTATTTTTTTTACATTTTTAACCCTTCCTAGAACATCCGAAAGTTTAGTTGAAATTTTTTTTTTTTTTTTTTGGAGTCAGCAAATTTGACATAAAATTGATCATGTTAGCCGTTTTTGACAACTTTCTAAACAAAAGTGAAATCTCCCATTTAAAAATCTTGTAAAATTCAATTATACTTTTTTGAAAAATTTATTTTAGGAAAATATAAAAATTTAAAGTTTACTTAATGCAATTAAAAACAAACATTACTTAATTTTTTAGCAGAAAAAATTTAGTTGGAAATAAGAGAAGCATGTCTCACCATGATTTTTTTTTTTTTTTAAATTAAATACTTTCTAAAGCCTAATATTTTATTGTTTTTTTTTAGGTATTTTTTTTTTTTTTTAAACGAAGCCACCTGTACTGTTTCTGTCCCTAAAATTAAATCTAAAAAAGAAAATAATTAATAATTGCAGTATGGATCTCACTGAAAAACAAATTATATTTAAAAAATTAAATTAAAATATTTGATAAAAAAGAATGTAAAAAAAAAAAAAATTAAAATTTTGAAAATGTGACAATGATGGTCAGTCAGAGAACTTGATATATGTTAACCAGAAGGAAGGGAAAGCAATTTCTTAAGCCCTTTCTCTTAAAACACATGAGCTATTATTTCTGAACCGTGCATCCATAGTTTTGGAGAAAAAGTTTTTAATATATTTTTTGCATATTAAAAAATATTTAAAAAATATTATTGTATTGCAGATTGTAATAAGCTTTTAAATTTACGATCTGTAAAAATAGATCTTTTTAATAACAGCATTTCCAAAAATACATGGATTCAAACTTAATTTTAAAATATTTAACAAATTTATCACATTTTGTATTTGAAAATGGAAAAAAATCCTGTAAAACTTCATTTTTCATTGGAAAAATATTTGGGCTTCAGACAATAGTGTCCTTAATATATATTATTCATAAAAGCTATAAAAAGTTTTTTTAATTAAATAATGTCTTAGTTTTATGGTGTTTTGTATTTTACAATTCTGGGCTGAATTTTGGGTAACATTGAGTAAAAATTTACTAAAAAAAAAAAAAAAAAATCAATGGTTTATATTTAAGTCTTCTGCTTTTAACTAATATAATCATGAAATTATACAGAAGTCAAATTTTTGAGTTTTTGTAAAATTAAGTAAGGGGGGGGGGTAACAGGTAAAAAAAATAATATTTTTACCATGTCTTTCTAAAAACAAACATTTCTAAAATAATTTCATTCATTTGTGAATAAGTTCTGAAAGTTTCACAAAAATCTGACAATTATTTGATTTTTGCAAGAATTTCCAAATTAATGTTTTTCAATTAAAAATAAGACGCAATGGTAAATATTACATGACCGCTGACGGAAATTAGATTTTTATTTAATGAAAGATATTATAGAAGCAAAATTTAATGGGAAAAATGAACCATAAAAATTTCATAAAACTAATTTCTAACTCAAATCAGTCATTTACAAAATAGATTCTAGACAATTTTTCTTGCAAGAATCTATCTTACACTTTTGTAAGCCTACCATTTGTCCATGCATTAAATATTGTCACATCTGGTCTGGTTCTTCAGCTAGGTATTTGAAGATTCTTGACAAAACCCCAAAAAGAATCTGCAATGTTATTGGTTGTGAACTAGCATATCAGATTCAGTCACATTCCCATCACTGTAACATAGCTTCCCTGTAACTTCTTTATAAATAATTTCATGGTAATTGTTCTTAAGATGTTTGGTACCTCTATTTTACAAATACTAGATTGACAGCAAAGTCTTATTCTTTTACAGTTGAAATTTCTAGGTGTAACCATAAGTTCTATGCTAACAGTTTCTTCTCTTGCACTTCTGGATTGTGGAACTGTCTTTCAGCTTTTCGCTTTCCAATCAACTTTAATCTTCAAAAATTTAAATGCAATGTTAATCTATCATGTTAATTAATGTTAATTAATTAACTTTTCTCTCCTCAATTCCTATTTGGTTTCTTTTGTTTTATGGCATATCAACTTCAGTGGGTTATTTAATGCCGACAAGTTTTATTGCTGGTAATTTTTTTTTTCAAAAAAGTATTGCTGGTAATAATTTTTTTTGCAAAGTATTTCTGGTATTAAAATCTATTTTTTCATTTTTTTTTTTAGTGAAAGAGAAACTAAAAGCAAGAATGTCAATGCCACTTAATGGATAGTTTGAGGGGTACACAAAGGTCATTAAGCCAAAAAGTTTGTGGGTCTAGCGAATTGAAGTGTGAGACTGAACACTGACTGATAACCATCCAAGCCCTGAAAACTAATCTGGAAAAAGAATCTATCAACAAGTGGATTTGGATAAGTGCAGGCTGTATAGCATGGAGGTGGAAAATATCACCCACACCATTAGTTCTTTTGGAATACAAGAGTACAAGCAGCACTGTTATAAAGTAGCCTATCATCTATATTTGTGTCTAAGTAGGAAGTATGAACGTGAAGTCAATGAGAAATGGCTCTGCTACAAGCCAGAGAAGGTGATTAAAAATGACAATATATTTTGGAATATTAACATCCAAACAAACTGCATTCTTTAGGCCAACAGACCTGACATCATTGTTGTTGAGAAAAGAAAAACAAAAGAAAATTATTCCTCATTGATGTGCCTGTTTCTGGTGACCATAATATCAAGGTCAAAGAAATTCCTCAACATCCAAATTGAAGTTGCAAGAACATGAGACATTCTCTTTTGTGTTTTCTTTGTTTTTAGAAAGAAGAAAATCCAAATTTGTCATAAATTGCGGCGTACAAGTCCAGTTTTCAAGCCAAAAAAAGATCTTTCTAAAAAAGTGGTGGGTATAAAATGCAAACCTTTACCACTGAGTGGTAAACAAGTGAGACATCACACCCTAACAATTACTGGAACACCATTTTCTCTACAGCAGGCTGCCACAAATATATCCCACTAAAAGCTGTGTTTGGTGAACATATTTGGCATATTAACACAGAAATTAATATAAAATAATAAAATAGTAGCACAAATTCAGTATTCTAATGCATAGTATATATTGTATTCAACAGCTGATACACAAAGTGTAAACACTAAGTGTAAACACTGACTAAGTGTAAAAACACTAAGTGTAAACAAAACACTGACTAATATATGATTGCTAATAATATTTAAATATTTATTTATCTAATTTTTATTTATTTAGAAACTTTAATTTTATTTATTTATTTTCTATTTATTTAGAAACTTATTTATCTAATATTTAAATAAATAGAAATAATAAAATATACAGGGTGTTTCAAAAAAATTTGATATCCTTTGAGATGTAAATATCACAGAAAGTACATGATTAAGGCAAATGAAATTAAAAAGTATTAATGTTGAAGATCATAAGATTTATTCTTCCAAATCCGAATGAGAAATTCAAAAGCATGTGGATTATGTGATCGATTTCAC